>JBBBDQ010000192.1:6232500-6370000 GCA_037127315.1 Ascarosepion bandense
TTTCTTGCACTTTATTTGTAGTCCTTTCTTGTCGATCTCTTCAGATATCTTCTGTAGGAGGTCTTGTAGTTTCCTTTCTGTGTTTGCAATTAGCACTGTATTGTCTGCGTATCTTAGATTGTTCAAATTGTGGCCTCTGATGACAAATCCTGGCATAACACCTAGGGTCCTCAAAATATTCTCGCTGTACAAGTTAAATAGATCCGATGAAAAGACACATCCTTGTTTAACACCCACTTCTATCTTTGTATATCTGCCGAATTCGTTACCTGTCCATATGCAGGCAGTTTGCTGCCAGTAAAGATTCTTAATTACCCTAATGTCTTTCCCAAATATGTCGAGGCTGCTGAGCATCTCCATTAATTCTTTGTGGCGTATTTTGTCGAACGCCTTCGCATAATCGATAAAGCACAGATACAGGTCCTTCTTGATTTGTATTGCTCTTTCAGAGAGCATCTTAATCATAAATATGGCGTTCATTGTCCCAGTGTCTTTGACGAACTTGCACTGTTCTTGTCCTGTCTCTGGCCTGATTCTACTTCTTGCGCTTCATCAGTATTCGGACGATCAGTTTTGTAATATGACTCATTAAGCTGATAGTTCGGTGTAGTTAGCACTCAAAAGCCCACACCGATAAATATTGAAAGAGAATGAGAGGAGGCGGAGGAGGAGGAGGAGGAGGAGGAGGAAGCATAGAAAAAGAGAAAACACGGAGATAAGCAGAGATAAAAAAAGTGGGATGAAAGGAGATGATCAAAAGAAGAGAGAGATTAAGAAACAAGAGAGAGGGTGCGTTTGACAGACACGTATGAATGGAAAGAGATAGTGAGTGAGCGAAAGAGAGAAACAGAACAGCGTGTATGTGAGAGAAATGCTCGAAACATAGACAGGGAAAGATTATAGGTAAAGACAAAGAGAAAACGTATACAGAAACACGTATAAAAGTGATTATATATATATATATATATATATATATATATATATATATATATAGTGAGAGAAAGGGAAAGAAAAAGAGAGATATCAGAAAGAGGGGGAAGTACGCGTGAGAGTCAAAGATAAAAAGAGGGAAAAAGTGACTAGTAGAAAAAGAAGCATGTCTGTGTGCGAGAGTGATAGAGAGTAAATTATGTATGTAAAATGATTTTAAAAAAGTCAATCGAAATGATAGTTTCTATCATTTCGATAACAGAAACATTTTCAATAACAGAAAAATGGCAAGATAAGCACACACACACACACACAGACACACACACACACACACACACACACACACATATATATGTATATATATGTATATATATATATATATATATATATATATATACAGGTTGGTTCATCTGGCTCATTCGGTGTTAAAGCAATCGGATGTCTAACCGTACTGATGAGCTGTGATACAGCGAAACAGATCTGTCTGCGGATGACTATATATATATATCGATATAAGATATAAAGTCAAAAAGAGGAATGTCATATCACTAATTTAGTGGAAAGACCTTCCCCCATATTTACGGGGAGCGTCATTTAATTCGGCTATTCACTAATCTTTCATGCTAATCGAATCTGTATTTTTGAAATAAAATGACTTGACTTACCATATTAACGAGATAGAAATGCTCCGTTAGAAGCAGAAAACGAACAGCAACAATTCGCCAGTTCAATTGGAGATTTTTCGGAAGCTCTTCATCAAGCCGCTCTTTTCTTTTCTTTTTTAAGCGGAAATTATTATCTATCTATCTATCTATCTATCTATCTATCTATCTATCTATCTATCTATCTATCTGAGAGTATTGTAATTATTTACACTATTTACATTGTTCTGACTGTTGTCCTCATCTCTGTTGCCATATTCACGACGTTTCAGCCGTTGTGTGCATCGGTTTTCTTCAGGTGATTGGAATTTCGAACCGAGCCCTTTATTTTGTCCACCAAAGTAGATTGTTCTAGTTCAACGTGTTATGCTCCTGATGGATATATCAGTATCAGTTATTTTGCTTTTGGCTCAACTCACCAAGTTTTGGTCACCTCTGCTGTAGCCAGGTATTGAACTCACAACTCTTTGGCCAAGAGTCAAGTCACTGGAATAAACCAACGCTTGGGCTATATGCCCTTGTGTTTGTTTTATAAACCTGAGGCCTCAGTAACCTTTTTATTTAGAGCTCATATTACACTTTGGTGTTGTTATTGTTTTTCTCAATCATACCGTATTACTGTTTCCCCAATCTCTATGTTTTGCTGTCTTAGGAAATTTTTGTGGCCTAGTGAATACGCTGATTTCTTAAGTTTTCCTATTTTCCAGTGATGTTCTTCGTCTTTTATTTCAATCTCATCCCATAAGGGGACAGTGATCTCCATTTTCCCTCCATAAGTGGTCAGCAACGCCTGATTTTTCTATTTCTCCTCGTATCACGACTTTACGGTGTTTCTGCGGTCTTATCTTAAGGAGCCTGTCTGTTTCTCCTTTATATTTCTTACCACAGCTACATGCGATGGCGTACACACAGTCCTTAGAATGTAGCACCTCTACAACTGCAAAGTCATCTGTGTGGAAATGCTTCCAGGTTATATAAGTACGGGGCCAAAACAGATGGTAATATGAAGGATCAAAGACAAGACTTTGCAGTGGACGCGTTAAAGCCTCCCAAACATGCCGCTGAAAACATTATTTTGTCAGTTTATCCATACGTGGAATAGTGTTGTCATGCAAACCAACGAGATGACACCTTTACGATTTATCAATATTTCAATAAATTCATGGATATCTAGTTCAGAAGACCATATCACAGCGATATCTTAATGTTTACGCCATTTACCATCTTGATTCAAAGACTGAGTGAGTTCAGTGTTGTTTGCTTATGTTCACTCTTTACTTTGTGAAAAGCACATATACTCTTTTCCCTTTAGACAAACGGAAGTGTAGGTGCACGCAATATGACGGAATAATCTTTAACGTGAAGCGAAGTTGCATTCTGGATGGGTTCATCTGTAATGACTAATGCCTTTGAGAAAGACATGAATCCACTCGCGATTCTGTACCATTGTCAAATCGCTTGAAATAAATTTCATTAAAGGTGTCAACGCTCTGAAGAGATTGAGTAATATTCTTACAGAGTTATAATTAAATAATAGTATTAATATTAATAAATATATATATTCCGTGATAATAATAATAATAACAAAAAAGAAAAAAAGGTTCGTGATAATTGCAATCCAAGAAATGAAATGCTGCCGCTTCCACTCAAAATAATAATTGCTGAGTCGAAGATAAATACGCAAATCGCTGAAATATTAATAATACACTGCTTAGTAATTATAGCAAAAAGAAAAAAAAAACAACTATAGAAAACATGTTTTACGAAAAAAAGCAAAATTTAAAAAAAAGTTAATCGAGATTCCATTTTGTTGGTTGATTACTTCAGCAGTGATTGTAGTTCGGAGCATGCGCAATCAATATCGGTTCTGTTATTGTCTGCATGTTACGATACATTGGACTGTATCAGTGCGTGTGCGTTCAGAATGGCTAGATATGTGGGTGTCTGATTACAGGATTACAGTGAAATAGGGAGACGAGCACATATTAACAGGATCATCTTCTAATCGGTATAAAGAAATTGGGTATATATATATATATATATAGAGAGAGAGAGAGAGAGCGAGAAAGAGAAAAAGAGAGGGAGAGAGGGAAAATATATATACATATATATGTATATAGATGTGTGTGCGTGTGTAAATATACTCAGATAGAGAGTATCTGTAGAAGAAACGAAATGAATAAAAAGAGAATAAATTCTTAGCCGCTGAATTTCATCTTCTGATGGCCTTTTTTGAGGCAATGGGGATTTTCTAAGCGCAGTTTAGATGTGGCACAAGGCCGAAAGTATGAGGCACCCAGTAAGCATCCAACACCCTATTCAATTGTAATGATCATAACGAGACAAGCTTGCTGACCATAACACGATATCGGGTCACCATTCATCCAGACAATGTAAGATTTATTATGCTGTCCTTGATTATATACATAGAAGCGTGTGTGTCATTTGTTTATCAAGGCTTATAAATTTGAAAACATTAATAAACATTCATCAGGTGGTTGAAAGGTCAATTAAAGCATGTGAAGGACCCAAAGTGTCATAATTCAAAGACTGGTGACAACTAAAGTGAACGAGTAATATTCAATGATTTTTTATTTAAAAATAATGTTTAATAAAATATTGTTTGGATCGTGATTAAATTGTTATGGTATGAAATGAATGAATGGGTTAGAAATACTTAAAGGCTGAAGTGATGGATTTAACCGTTTTCTGTTGACTTTTCAAACATATTTGTTGTTTTGTATGTGAACTTGGAAAAGTAGTAGGAATGGTGAGATTGGGAAGAAATCAGAGCGTAGATTGATATTTTGATAATATTCGATGGCGACACTTTTGGGGATTTTCCTTCTGTGTAATTTACTTTCTCTTTTGAGTCTGACATTTCTTGATCGAAATTGTAGTCGAATTTATGTCTATGATATATATATATATATATATAGTCATCCGCTGACAGATCTGTTTCGCTGTATCACAGCTCATCAGTACGGTTAGATATCCGATTGCTTTTAGCCAGGATTGAAACCAGACCGAATTGTCATCAGTCGGCGAATCTACCTCTGAACTATGAGCGCTCGGTAGAAGAAGGCAAACTTTTAGCGTGTGATATACCATGTACCCTATCCACGACAATAAAGCCACTAAAACGCAATGGGTTACTGAATGCAGTGTTAAAGAATATAAGAAAACTATTAAGGAGAAAAAATAGAAGACAGAGCATAACGATTTGCTTTGCATTTTAATTGTTCATGTAAAAGACTAGGAACCAATAAGTCAGAAGAGAGTTCCAAAAGCGAAAAGTGCAAGAAAGGAAACTGTTAGCATAGAACTTACGGTTACATCTAGCCATTTCAACTGTAAATTGATGATACCTTGTAGCCTATCTGGTAATTGTCTTAAATTCATAAAGTTTAGTACCAAGAGGACAGTTTGTCAGAACAATTACCATAAAAATATTTATAGAAAAGTCACAGGGAAGCTACATTACGCCGATGGGAAAGTGACTGAAGCCGATATGTTTGATTAGGACCAGTAAGATGGTAGATTTTATCAAGAATCCCTAAATGTATAACAGGATTTCAGACCATATATGGTAGCAACATTCAACGCATGGACGAATGGTAGACTTATAAATATATAATGTAAGATAGCGAGAAAAATTGTCTAGCACGACACAGTGAACCAACTTTCCTAACAACAGACCTAGCAATTGATTCAATATAATCTTTCCACTTCAGTAGATAATGTTAACCATAGAAGGCGCTTCATGTCACTCACCTGGGCTTTAGCCACAGCTATGCTGATGGACGAGAGAAAGGTGTCTCTCAGATGATTGACAGCAGGTTTCTTTTAAATGTGTTAAAGTTAACAAGCACATATTCTGTGTGTTTAGACAGCAAGTGTTGTTTAAGACAAACACTATAAAAAACGATATATATTTTGTGTGAATTCATTTTAATGAACTTTGGACAATTTGAGACGTAATTTTCTCCTTGGATGAAAACGATTATTCATAACTTGGGATAGTTAATTATTAAACTTAATCGACAGAAACTATCTGCCTCAATATATATATATATATATATATATATATATATAGTAAGATAGATAAATTGTTGAGTAAATAAAACAAAAATGAAAATAACTTATAACTTATCTTATAACAGATATATTTACAAAATTTGCAGAAAAATATCTTGAAATGCTAAATAGCAAATTTATTTAATAAAATCGCCTTTGGCATCAATCATAACCTCCAGACGACTTCGGAATTGCATGCAACTCTTCTGGACGGTCTTCTTGTTTAAGTTGGTGAATGTTTCCATAATCCTTATCTCTAATTCATTTTTGGTATTATTCGGAGTTGTGTTGGTCTCTGGCTAAACTGCGTTTCACACACATAATAATCAAGACATAAGGAGTGAATATGGTCGCAGAAATAGACTGACAGCCATGACTGGATTCTTCTGCTTGTGTGGCATGGTGCAGAGTTATTTTGTTAATCATAGGGTTTTCCAGCAGCCACGTTTTTGATATAGGAAAACACTACCTCCACAAGAAACTTGATGGACGACTCCGTGTTGAGTCTGAGGGCTTCACCAACAAATTTGTTTCTTAATCAGAACGATCAGCGTGAGTTTTCCGAACTGCCGTACCTCCGTAAACACCATTAAACTCATCCAACTCTTTCCGAATTCCCTGCACATTCTGAAGTATTTGTATTAGAGCTTCCGGTGCGAATGCCAAGCAGTACAGCATGCCGTTTCCAAATTAAATTTGAGGACGAATTTTTTTCGAAAGTAGTTTTAAGATTGTTGATTTAGTTTTTGTTGTAACATAAAATGAAAATATCATCTACATAGTGGACATATATTTTTGGGTGAGTAACTTTTTTAAAAGCCGTGTTTTTGACATGGGACATATAAAGGTTAGAGAAGAACTACCGAAAGGGTTTCTCATACTTACTCCTTTAGTTTGCGCGTAAATATTCCTGTTATTGCCGTAAAAGGGCACTTTAGGGATGAATGCATGCAAAAGGTTATATAATATTGAATTTATTAGATCTTTGTAAGAATAATATATTTTTATAGAATACATTTTGTTGTTTTCACAA
The DNA here is from genome assembly GCA_037127315.1 of Ascarosepion bandense. NCBI lineage: Eukaryota > Metazoa > Mollusca > Cephalopoda > Sepiida > Sepiidae > Ascarosepion > Ascarosepion bandense. The sequence goes on from JBBBDQ010000192.1 coordinate 6,239,203, forward strand.
TTTTTGTTAGAAACAATAGTGATTTTGGGGTCCAATTCCTCTTATTTAAGCCATAGATAAGGAGAAGTGAAGTCATATATTTCTCAAGGGCCTGACTGAAATTCAAACTAGGTCCTCCAATTTTCAATTCCAAGCCGTTATCCATTACACCACCCACATATCCAAGCTTACAGCACTTGGCATTCCCAAACGGTGATCCATCTAGGTATTGACCAGGCTCAACTTTGCTTAACTTCAGCGATTGTAAGGAAACCGGTGTTTTAACGTGATATGACGGTAAGCGCTAGCTGACTTCACGGTTATTGAATGTAAGTAAATGTAACCAGCCCAAATGGAATTAGAACACGGCTCTCTGATTCGTCATTCAGAACCGCCATTCATTACAACACTATTAAATAAAATAAAATTTCATCTAATTTAATATTTCTTATCCAAACATATAAGTATTTCAAGATTCTCAATGTCGGAAATCTGACCTCTTAAAGTTTACGGTCAAGTTTGGATATAAATCTTGAAAATGCCTTGTGGGTTCCCGAGGGCTTCCCATGTTCCAAATCAGCATCAAAGGGGCATTACCGTAAATCAAGACTTCCGTCCGATGGATAGACTCTCTGAAATTTCCATGGTAGATGTTACTCATACCCTGGTGGCTGCGCCGGCCTCGGGTGAACTCATAACAGACACAGTTCATCCTAACAATTAGTATTTTATTATTGTCTTTCTCCGCATACAAAACGTACCTTAGGTTTTAAGCTAAAACCTATTAAATAAATGATTGTAGTAGTAGTAGTAATATCAAGTAGTAATTTTAATTGTGATTCGAAATTGTGATGATGAATAATTGCTCCACGAGAAAATTTATAATCGGCTTTAATTGAAGAAGAAGAAGAAGAAGAAGAAGAAGAAGAAGAAGAAGAAGAAGAAGAAGAAGAAGAAGAAGAAGAAGAAGAAGAAAATGGTAATTTTAAAATTTACAGGTAGAGGAGGTAATAGCAGCTGTAGTAGTGAGCATAGTCGAAATAATGTGTTAAAAGTATCTGTTACTTTTTACAATCGTTATGGAAGTGATTTTCAACGCCATAAATATATGGTTACTTTTGTTGATAAAACGCAAAATGCTATTGAATGTGAAGAAATATGAAAAAAAGAAACACACACACACACACACACACGCACACACACACACACACACACACACACACACATATATATATATATGGGGGTATATGAAAATATATATCTTTTTATAAAAACTATAAATCTAGTCATTAGCCTAATTTTGATTTAAAACTTTTAATGCATAATACTTGATTTTTTTCATTAATATTCAACCCTGAATTAAATGCATTGACAAGTTCTATTAAAAAAAAATATTGCATAAAAATAAGATGATTTTTTAAATAGGCTGCTGAGTTTTAATGTACTCCTCCCATATCTCTCTCTCTCTCTCACGCACGCACGCACACACACACACACACACACATATATATATATATATATGATGAAAATATAGTCTTAAAGTATGCTATATTAATCTTTTATTGTTCATTTATATATATATATATATATATATATATATATATATATATATATATATATGCCAAATTAGAGAGATGGTGGAAATTTAAAATTTTGAATTTGGTTGTCAGTCAAGGCTATAGGACCCAATCTGTCTTGTTATTTAACCCATAACTGGAGGGAAGAGACGGATTATTACCTTTCCCAAGGGTATTTGTGCGTAAGTGAATGCCATGAATTCAACTGGAATTCGAACTCGGTTCTCCGATTTGTCGTTCCGAGTCGATATCCACTGCACAACAATTTTTTTCTTCAGAATATGATATCCTTAATATATATTATTTATAAAATCAATTAAAAGTTTATCTAAGTTAAAAATGGCGTAGTTTTAATGAATTTTTATTTTACTATTTGGAGCAGATTTTCGGAGAAGTAGCTACATTTTGATAAAAAAAATAATTAGGTGACATTTTTTCTCAAGAAGAACTAATAAAACAAAATTTGTCATCAGAATAGGATTTCTAGAAGTTTCAAGAAATTAATTGGAGTTGGGATAACAGATGTACAAAAAATTACTAAGATTTTCAAAAAGGAATAATTGCATGAATACCTTCCTTCATTTGTGAAGAAGTTTTGAAAGTTTCATTAAAACAAAAAATTATTTGATTTTTGCAAAAATTTTTAAATTAATGTCTTTCAACGCCAAAAAACGAGTTTCGCAATATTTCGTTGCCATAGTAGTAAACTCTAGTAAACATCGTGTGAATCGCTGATGAAAAAAATGAACATGTTAGAAAGGATTAAATAATTAAAAAAGAATGAATACAAACTTTGATCGCTCCTCGTAATAACCATGATATGCTGTTTTTCATCGAATGGGTGGCGGTACCTATTAGGTACCTTCACGAATTCGCTGAAAAAACAGCATAGTATGAAGAAAAAAGGCCCCAAACTTAATAAAACAAAGTTTTATTGGCAAAACGTTTATGATATTATTAACAGTATAGATTGAAGTATTTTTTAATTATTTTAAAACCAATTTTAACTCTCTCTAACAAGTTCGAAATTTTGATAAAAATCTTGTTTTTTTTTCGTCCGTGAGTGACGCAATTTTTACAAGAGTTTACTACGGCAAACGTAATATTACGCAAGTCACTTCTTTGCTGGGGAAAACACAATAATTTAGAAATTCTTGCAAAAATCAAATTATGGTCAGATTTTAATGAAGCTTTCAGGACTTATTTGTAAATGACTGAAATCAGTTTTGAAAGAATTAATTTTAGAAAATGTTGGTAAGATATTTTTTTTTACATATGTTACTCTACCCCACCCTCCAATTAATTTCTTGAAATGTCTAAAAATTAGCGTGAGGTCAGGGAATTTGAATTATTAATTAAATGCAGGATTCATTGGAGAATGTTAATCAACTTTTTTTTCTAAAATGGCCCTTTTTAGAAATTCTGCTCCGAATTGTGGAAACAAAAATGCAATAAAACTATGCAATTTTTTATTTAGATAAATTTTAATTCGTTTTATAGACAATATCTATTAAGGATATCATAAACTCAAGTGATATTTTTCAATGAATAATGAATTTTTACAAGAATTATTTTCATTTTTATCATTTTTTATTATAATAATTCATAAAGTTTAAAAGATCTTTAAAAAATTTCCTCTTTTATCGTTCACACTAGGTTGTTAAGTTAATACATGAAGACTATATTTACTAATCAAAAATTGAAAATCTTAATACTAATAATTGAGCCATTCGACTTTTAAAATAATTAAAACATTTTATTTGTGTGCATGCTGATGACCCAAATTTTCTTTTTACGAGTGACCGTATATGATTTTAAAATACCACGTGTTTTGAAGGTTAAATTTAGGCATTGAAAATGAGTGGAGGTACCAAATGCTCAATATCGGCAACATTGTTTCTTTGAGTTTTACACAATTTTGTAAATGTTCACTACAGCTGTTAGGTAACTTCGTTGTAGACCAAACACAGCGTTCATGTGAGAAAATAATTGCTCACAGGAATAAGTTGAACCAAAAGCCGAAAGAAAAGCAAAAGCAATTTTCTTCAAGCAGATGAAAGATCGCGTGAGGGATGTCCAACAGTTGAGAATAACTGCAGACTTTTCTAAAATTTCGTCTTTCAGAGACTTCTTTATTTCAACAAATAGAGCCATTGGAAATTGTTTGGCGTGCCACGTGCGACCCGCGTTCCGTAGGTTGCCGACCCTTGTTCTAAAGCACAAAGATTTTGGAATAAACTAAAAAACGATGGTGAAAAATTGAATGATGAATTGCTTCGGTTAAAAACAAGGGCTTCTCAAGTCATAAGCCAAATTATAACCTTCCTTTTTAATTTTTGAAAAATAGAGGTGGGGGTGAGCACAAAAAGCATGTACACATGGGGGATGAGTTCGTTAAAAAGTATGCATGCGAACAGGGGGGATCAAAATATTCGAAATTTGTGCGTACGTACTATATGAATGATCCCTTATGATTTTATTACTTTTTATTATATCCCCTACAAAAAATTTCATGCAATCTAAAAATATTTTATAGTTTTAAATAACATTCAATTGGATGATAAGCCGTAGAAATAAATGAATCCATTAATAAGACGTAGAAATAAATGAATCCATTAATAACAAAGTGTTTTATGGATGCATCTAGTTTATATTTATTACAACAACCTGTGTTTAATAATTAAATAATATATTATGAGATACTTTTTCAGAAAAATATGAGGGATTAAATGCCAAAAATTTTCTTAGAAAAGTTTTCTTTCGTTTACGCTTTCAAGACATCAACACGACTGATGACAGAATCTCGACTAGCTGTCAGGTACTACTTGAGTGAAATAAAAGTCTGTAAATTTTACATTGGAGAATATTATATCCTTGATTTAATAGTTAGGAAGTAATAAATATGAATGAGGAAATACAGAGCAAAATAATGATAGTGATATTTTAGAATGACAATTCGATTGAAGAATTACTTCAGTATTTCGATTATTTTCTGGCAACATGGAGAATATTTATCAGATTAGCGACTTGAGAATAGTGAGATTATATTTACAAATATTTACACGCATAAAAGGCAATGTGTATCAGTGTGTATTAGCATTCTGAACAAATGCGGGTGTCCCCCAGGGCTCTATCCTAGGCTCGACGCTCTTTCTAATCTTCATCAACGATCTCCCTGATGTGATCAAATCCTAAGTAGGCATTTACGCTGACGAAACCACAAGTTACTCTCCCTGTCAGTAATCTGCTAAGTCGGATAAAGATAACCTCACTTCAGATCTTGGGAAAGACTGCCAATATGTGTTAGACTGGGGTAAGAAATGGCCCGTTAACTGTAATGTTTCCAAAACGAAGCTGCTATCCGTCAACCACCATAGACAGTCCCTTCTGCCCCCTCATTAACATGGATTTAGCTAGTCTCCTCGAAAGCAATACACTGCACCTCCTCGGCCTCACTCTCTCAGCCGACCTCAGGTAGAACGACTACATTGAATCAATAGCTAAATCTACTGCTAGGAAGTTTGAGTCACTGTGTCGGGCCAGGAATTTTTTATCGTCTGAGTCCATTTTACATTTATATAAATCAACCATTCGCCTATGCATTGAATACTGTGGTCAGGCGCCTCTGCTATTCATCTCGGTGTTCACGACAGGATCCAGAACAGAATTTGCAATGTAATCGATCCCGACCTGGCAGCTCGATTCCAGCCACTTTCTCACCGACGGAATGTGGCTACACTGTCTCTTCTACAAACATTTTCATGGCTTTGTTCCGAAGAGCTTAGCTCCCTGGGACCTCCTTTTCAAGAATTTACTCGAGCTACTAGACTGGCAGCAAGGTCCCTCCCTTTTATAGTCAAAACAACTAAATATAACCCTTACTTCTACTCCCTCAGCTTCTTTTCTCGCACTTCCCGCTTGTGGAACCCGCTTCCGTATACTTCATTCCCCGATAGCTACAATCTTCATAAGTTTAAATGCAAGGTCAATTGCCATCTCTTATCATCTTGACTCTCATACTTCTCTTATCCTTTCAACAATACCCGCTGAATCTTGTTGTTCTCCTTTTTTCATTCTACTCTCTACTCTTCACACCAGTATTCCCCTTTCCCATTTTCTGACAGCCCCTGTAACCAGTTTCTCTTCGGTTCCTCTTTTTCTTCGCTCTCCTCTTATGTAGTCCCCTGCGCACCAGTGGCAATACTGCCTTGCTTGGGATAAAATGATTTAAAAAAAAATGACAGCCAACACCTGCTAATACGTGCATCAGCGTAAAACCACACATAACAATATAAAAAGTCAAAAACTTGGAAATATTAACATAAACTGGAAAAAGCCCCTGAAGAGTGGACGAGCAATTTCCCCTACGAAGATTTGGCGCCAGAATGCCGAGGATAATAACTTTTTATTCATATTAATCCTATTAATGCTCTATATTTGACAGCGAGCATTTTATTACAAAGTTTGCTTGCCTTAAATGTCTTTCTATTAGCATTTTGCTGACTGTCAGCAATTTTGGTTTCACATAGTATTCAAACTCGCTGATATATATATATATATATATATATATATATATATATATATATATTGTGGTGATAATGCTGTAACTCTCCCACGCTGTCTTTCTGCTGGACATCTCGGAGTTGCGCCCCTTTACCTGGGATTCTACAGAGGGACTTTTACAAGATGGACGAACGATACTATCTCTGTCTATGTGAACGTTTGTTTGTGGAATAAAGCTTCCTTAAGCTCTATCTGCCTCCTGTTCGTCTTGTGCTTTTCTTCGTCTCTCTAGTTTCACTTCATATATATATATATATATATATATATATATATATATATATATATATATATCGATACACGTTATTATCTGTGTGAATATTTGTGTATATAAATAATTCTGTTATATATATGTAGGTATCCATTTTCGATACCGAAGTTTTAAATTGAATTTTCAAAAATACAAAACCTTTTCCTGAGGGTTTAGTTTCAGCTTTAATCTTAGCTTAATTGAAAGCCAAATGATTAAATTTACTATTTCCATTTAGCAAAATACTCTTGTGTATTTCAAACAGAAATTATATTGATTGAATCTAAAATTTTGAAATGTTTAACAATTTTTCAATTTTTTAGCCATTTTTTGAGCGATCGACACATTTGTAAACAAAAGTTAATTCTTGTTTTTAAGAATCCTTCAAAAATAAAATATACAACTATGAAAAATAGCAAATTTAAAGTTAAATTAATCTAATTTGAAACAAATATTACTTGTTTATGGCATGAAATTTAGAATAAAAGTATTTCTTAATCAGAAAAGTTTGACTCATTGACCTTTTAATGAGGCAATATCAGCCACTGTTGTCTGGAAGTATGGTGACCAAAGAATAACATAACTCAAGCTAACGTTTCGTAAGGGGAACAGCTATTATCTTTTAATGATAAGCCTGTTATAAGTTTCTATAGTAAAAAAACAAAACAAAACAAAACGTGTAGTTTAACATAAAAAAGTTTACAAATTATTTCAAAAACATTTGTTCTTATTAAGTTTGAGCCATTTTAACACCAAGCTATACTGTTTTTTTTTCTTTGGTTCTAGATAATATGGCAGGGGACCGAGAAAAAAAAGTACTTTAGCCCCCGGTAGAAGTAGTACCAATCCACATGTAAATAGTCCCATCAGTAGTTTTCACAGGTACTATGAAGCATGCTAATAATAATAATAATAATAATAATAATAATAATAATAGTTATTATTATTATTATTATTATTATTATTATTATTATTATTATTATTATTATTATTATTCTCGTGAAGTCGAGAAGTGCTTTTCTGTAGATAATGACGCCATTTCGACCGATGTGAATCCAGAATCTGCAATTAGCGTTGTCTCCGCCCGGATTTACAAAGTGAAGATGATATTAACACACACACACACACACACACACACACACACACACACACACACACACAGAGGGAGAGAGAGAGGGAGAGAGCACGCAATGAAATTGATTGCTATTCGGCAATGAAGCAAACAAGAAGCCACAAAATAGTCAAACCAATCACCACATCCATTATTTTTCACCGAGTCCACCATATCCTTTTGTACTATGGCGGTAATCGATCTTTCTCCCTTTCTTTCCGTCGGAGTGTCTTTATGACTGACTGACTGTCTATTATTTTGGAACGTTTTCCAAACTCAGTATCTTGCACGGCTATTTTCTTTTAAAATTTAATCAAGCTTAGCAGATATAGTTACTACAACAAACACTTTTTTATTTCAAAGTCACCTATTTATAATGGACTTTCTCATTTAATTCAAATTCTTGTTGAAATATTTTGCGTCTGCACTGGAATTTGTATGTTTAATTGCCGCCTTATTTGTGGTACCTTAAAAATGAACAAAAATTCTGTCTTTTTCTTTGCTATTGCATAATATTTCAAATATTTTCGTGAAAATTGATTTTGAAACAGCAAGTCTCCTGAATAAAATTTACTTGTAACTGCAAGGTTCGATAAATTCCTAGTTATTTTGAAGAACCATCTGGGGTTATTATATACGTTGATTGTTTATTGTGCTCCCACCCCATCCCAGAAAGAGCATGTCTTTTTTTAAAAAATATCCCAATAATTATTAAAACCATGATTAGGACTTTTGCCGCATGTACGATTTAAATATCTGTACAAATGGATAATTTATTTTTATTCACTCTCAGCAGATTTTACAAAAAAAAAAAAATGAATAAATAAATAAAAATAGAAACTTCTGCTAGAAGTGGAGATGTTCATTCCACACTTCCCTGTTCAAAATCGTTTACGCAGACTTGTGAGAGAAGACACATTCTTCACTCAGCGGTCTCTTTCTCTCAGGCGCAACGTTGCAGGCCGGTCGTTGCTCTATCGCTATTTCCACGGCAAACGTTCATTCTTCAATTTCTCTAGTTCAGACCTTTCCTGCAGAGGCACCCCATGTTATTTTCACAGAGACGAATCACCTTCATTTCCTTCGTTTTCCAAATGTAAGAAGAAAGTCGAACCCAGAAAACTTTTTCCCAAGAAATGCTACTTTGTGAAACAGACTCTCCGGCCTTATGCAGGTGATATACGTTGGAATTTCAAACCGAATGGTAACCAATAATAGAGTGCTAGTGAAAAACAACAATAACAATAAATTGCAACATGAACTAAAAAAAAACATGAAAAAAAAAAGATTACTGAAACATTACGTTCATAACTCTCAAGAATTCTTTCACTGATGTCGCCATGTCCACCAAGTGGTTAAAAGTGTTGGATGACGTAATGCAGCGACTTGACCCAAAGAGTTGTGAGTTCAATACCGGGCTACAACAGAAGTGAACAAAATCTTGGAACTAATTGAAACTGATATATCGAGAATCTACCCAAGTGGTCTGAAATTTCATAAGTTTAAATGCAAGGTCAATTGCCATCTCTTATCCTCTTGACTCTCATACTTCTCTTATCCTTTCACCAATACCCGCTGAATTTTGTTCGAATGCAACGTATTCAGCTGGAATTTGAACTTGGATATCCGATTTCTCGTTCCGAGCCGATATCCACTGCACCAAAACGCACACCATTATTGCATTTCGGTAGACAAATATGAAAAAATGATTTGTATGTTACAGTATCTTGTTTCAAGATTTACAAAGAGGATGCTTGTTGCATTTTGATATGTTTTAAATAAATTAAAAGGCAAAAGTGTAAGGATCATTTTATAGAGTGTTATCATTTAAATCTCTATATGATAAAAAGGGAAACTGATTCTCTGTCCGTTGCACACTCACGTATGTCCGTTGTATTGTGCGTGAACTACTCAAACACGCTTGTGCCATTTTATGTACACACAAGTCCGAGACAAATGACTTTAAATTTAAAATCATTATTTCATACAAGTTGACTACTGTGTACCTACTGTATACATATTGTATACATATGTGCATACACATATGTACAAAAGTTGACTTAGTTGAAAAAAAAAATTTTTTTTCAAAAAATTACTTTCCAATCCCACTCAGTCTGGAAAGCCTTACCGTCAGCTTACAATAAAATCATAAAGTTACAGACAAAAAAAAAAAAAAAAAAAAAAAAAAAAAGGAAAAAAGTAAGCTTTAAATTTTTAAACCGCAAAAAAATCAGATAATTATAAGATTTTATTGAAGTTTCTGTAAATTATTTGGTAATCTTTATAATTTTGCAGTATATTTTTAGGGATGTCACTGAATTAAAATATGCACGGTGAACATGCAAACGTACATACAGACAATCTGAATGAAATTGAAAATGGTATCTATGTCACGATGGCTAATTTTTCTTTTTGTCTGGCAACAACCACTAGGTAATAGGAAAATAATATAAGCCGTAAAGTGCGACCCATTGAGGTTATTTGTATGAATCAGAATGTATTTAAAATCTATCTAATCTAATCTAAACTTATTTATAAATGGAACTTTGTCTGTGTGTGTGTGTCTCTGTGTGTGTGTGTCTGTGTGTGTGTGTGTGTGTGTCCGTTACCTATAGACTCCGAAACGACTGAACCGATTTTCTTGAAAATTTACACAGTTGTACTATAAGCGTCTGCGAATGTTCATAGCTAGGTTTTGTGTCGAGGTACCCCCGATAAATATCAAAAATTGATAATCGAAAAAATCGGGTTATAGAAGGAGTGGTCTGATTTTAATCAAATTTGATACACTCATAGACAAAGACATAAGAAACGATATTTAGAAGTTTCAAGGTTGCATTTCTTACAATAGTGCAGAAAATCGATAATATATATATATATATATATATAAAAGGCAAGATGTTTGTGTGTGTGTCTGTTTATCTGCCTGTATGTCAGTATTTTTTCAGCTCTTTTATTTTCGATTTTGCTTCGAGTAGATATAATTGTAGTTCTTAGTCTCATCCATGATACCATTTACTCAGAGGACTTATTTAGCCTTCAATATTCAGTTTACGACGAATAAAACTTATTTGATATCGATACCAGGAAATCAAAATTTGACTTACATCCATTTATTTTTCTTTCACTCTCCGGTTTCGCTTTAACTGGAAAAAACTATTGCTTTTTAGTCTTTCGTGCCAACATCCAAAGAGTCTGAGCTCCAGGACTTTCATTACACCCGAGCAACGCCGGGCTATACGGCTAGTAAACATATATTTCTAACAAATATAGTATCTGAAATTAGCCATTAAGATTTGGAATTTTTTTATTTTGCCGTCAATGGTGTGGCAGGTATACAGCAGTCATTTGTCTCGGACAATATAAGGGTGACTCAAGTTATTGTGTGGAGTTGTATTAAACTTTAGAAGGAACTGGAAACCCAATCTTAAACAGGAAACAAGGGATAAACCTCTACTCCTGTCTAAAAATCCAGGGAGGAATGTGAACTAAATAATACGGATGCTCAAGGTAAAAGGTTACGGTGCGGAGTTTTTATTAGCGTAGGAAAGATCCCAAAAAAGTCCTTAGACCGATGGACGAAAGATATACTGCTAATTCTAGACTCGAAAATGTCAAGATTGAATTAGTGAATGAAATTTCAGATTTAAGAGATTTTAGATACATAAAGTTGAAGTAGGCTTTAAAAGGAACGGGAACCCCAATCCTAATCAGAAAACAAATAATGCACCTCTACTCTGGGGAGGAGTCAATCCACTCCTATTAGGAAAAGTATGAATACATCTGTTATCTCACCAGATATAGCTTAAACAGTAAAACAGACTGCGTTCTTTACCTGTTGTTGGCAACCAGTCCAGGAGAAAGCCAGCTCCGAATTTAAAACATGTTACCCTGGCGGAGGGCATACTACATAGCCATCGATAAAATCCCAGATGGTTTCTTTGTGAATTTGTATTAGTTCTTATTTTGCCTTTCTTAAGAAAGGCAAAATAATAGGAAATATAAACAGCTTATTTTAAATTTCAAAAGGTCAAGATTTAATTAGAGAATAAAATTTCAGGGTTTAGTTTAGTTTATTTTATTTTGAGGGTTGACAATGCACAAATACTCTTGGACAAGTATTAATCCATCTCTCCTCTCCTTTTATAAGCTTGGTTGGCAACCGGTCTACCACAGAAAGTAATGGCAAGTTACTGCAGGAAAATCTTCTGCCTAGCCCAAGCATGTATTGCGTATGGCAATTAACTAACTGAATACTTTACTTAGCTTTTAGAAGGCATCTTTTGCTATCCCAATGCGCCTTCAGTGTTCAAAGTTGCATTTGACACACATAAAACAAAACAAAAAAACAAAAAGAAAACAACAAAAGAATATCTCTGCAAGAATTTGAGGATCGTTGTACAAGCCCTCATTTTTCGAGGGAACAGTCGAAATGTGATAAGGTGGATTATATGTTGCAACAATAAAGATATGTTGCTCTGGTGTTGAAGAAAGGCATATCGATAATGGTGTAGAATTTATTTTTGTTAATGGAAACAACGAAGGTAGATATTCGAGGAAATACTACAGATGGAAAGTGTGCTGAAAGTAATTTTATTAAAGCTAGGTCTGTCTGTGAACATCACTACTTTTGTAAATGGGAGATTGGGAAAGGAACTTGGAAGTGTCCGGAATTTTAGCATTATTGGCTCTAATGACAAATTCGACAACAGTGTGAGCAGAAAGGTAGCGATGGCGAGAAGATTTACAAGATTCTACTATTGAAAAGCTTTCCTCCCCGGATTCGATCGGCAATAATGTATAAGACGCCATTATCGTCGCCGGACCGACCCGTTGCAATCAAGTTCAATGAAAGAAAGATAAGTATTGAGTGAGTTCGTCAAACCAATTTGAAAATGCCGTGAGCCATTCTCTTCCCCCCACCCGAATGTCAATTCTAAAAAGGACCCCTATCATCTGCCGTTATTGTCCATGTAGCTTATATATCGTTTCTCAGATTTTAGTGTATTCTTCCATGAAAACAAGGGCTTCTCGCCTGAAGGGGAAGAGAGAGAGAGAGAGAGAGAGAGTGAAGAAGAAAGTAAATTAAGATGACGAAAAGGCGGTTGAGGAAAAGAAGAAAATGTGAGTTGGTGATAAACGACAATGAACTAAGGAATGATTTGAAGAAAGATGAGGAATAGGACATAAAAAATAATGTTAAAATTGGAGAGGAATTAGGAAGGAGTAAAAGAGGAGAGGAATAAAGAAGAAATAACGATAAAAGACGAAGAAAAGCGGAAGAAAAATGGAAAAGAAAAAGTTGAATGAGACACAGACGAAGAAAAAAGATGCGAGAAAAGAAAAATGTGGGCCTGAGAACGTAAAAATGTTTACATATCCATTTCACTGAAGAAAGCTGGAAGGGAAAGAACACGTGGAGGAGTGGGGAGAATAAAAGGAACGAAAGAGAGAGAGAGAGAGAGAGAGGGGGGGGGAGAGAAAGGTAGAAAGATAGAGAAAGAGAGAACCAGTAAAAAAAAAAATGGAGATGATAGAATGAAAAAAAAAAGAGGGCGAAACCAGTAAGAGAAAATAAAATAAAAGACAAAGAAGAGAGACTGAAAATGAAAGAAGTGTATAAGAAGAAAAAATAAAACAAGAAAAAAATCATAAGAAAAATGAAAGGTAAAGAAGAAGAAGAAGAAGAAGAAGAAGAAGAAGAAGAAGTTTAATATTGCATTCACAAGTATTTCGTTTGTGAATAAATATTGAAAAAAATTGAGAATAAAAAGAAATGATTAAAAAAAAAGCCGGAGTTGAGAATGGGGAAAAAAGACGATAAAGGAAAAGAATGAGTAGGAGAAATTGTCATGACGTATTGAGAGTAGACGAATAAAATCTCTTGTGAAGCCAATTGTCAACAAGTCGACTGAATAGAATCTCTTCTTGTTCTTCGTCTGCAACATAGCCATGTCGTCTGCAGGGGCGTTGGTAATGGCGGCTGCCGAGCGGACATTGAAATACACTTATCGATGGGCGGACAAATAGATAACCTTTCGGGGAAATCTTATTTTTGACGCATTTTTTCCTGTGGCAGTTTTTAACATTTTTTTTATTATTAACGTTTCATTTGTTTTTCCCTTATTTTATTTTATTTTTTTGCCTCGTGGCCTTCCATAGCTAATCCCTCTATTTTGTCGACCCTTTTAACGGTCTTGTATCTCTCAATACGTTCAATTCAGTTCATTTATTTATTTATCACATTTACTTTTCACTTCTTCAAGTTTTTTTTTCTTTACAAGTATCACTTTCTCATTCTTTTCTGTTTTCTCTCTTTTTATCACTTATCCTCATTTTTATTATTTACTTTATCATTTTTTTGTCAATTTTTTCATTTTTCCCTCATTTATTTTTTTCTATCTCTATACAATTCTATTCAGAATATGGGAAGTGTGCTTTCTTTCTTTCTTCAATAACATTGAAAATATTTGAAACTATTCTTTCTTTCTTTCTTTCTTTCTTTCCTCTTTGCTCTGATTAGCTGCCTTTTTTCACATTTTTCTTTCTTTTTTTCTTTCTTTCTTTCTTTCTTTCTCATGACAGATGTAAAAAAACTCTTTCGCTTTTTCATTTTCAGCAGATTTCTTTGTTTTTCTTTGTTTTTCTTTCTCTCTTCCTTTCTTTTCTACCGTTCATTCAATTTTCTTTCTTTCTTTCTTTCTTTCTTTCTTTCTCCTGTTTCCCCCTCTTAAACTCTCTTCATTTTCTAATTCTGTTTCCCATTTTACACTTTTCTTTTAAGTTTTCTTTTAAATTTTCTGCTCATATATCTTCCTTTTTGCGCTCAACCTGTTTTTCAATCTTGTTTTCGTCAGTTTGCGACAGTGAAAGCATCTTCAACCTGATTTTGGTTAGTGTGGATCTGCAGATGGCACAAAGAAATATCTTTGTTCGAATAATCCCTGCTACCCTCAACACAGCAGCTCACACCAAACCTAATATCATGATCAATCCTGCCCCAATACCACCACACCTACTGACATCGGTTTAAAAAGAAATTGCCATAAATCTGACACCAAAGGGCCACTCTATCCATCGGACAAGAAATAACTGAACCTTTCGGCAAAGAACATCTTTCTAGCAGAGTTTTAGGACATGTCACTGGTTGCAGTGGCATGGTTCAGGGCGTCGGGGGACGATGAAACGGAGATTTTTGTGTTTTGGCTTTTGAAAGAGGTAGGATTTGGCCGTGTTTCGTGCAGTCACCTTCACATGAGAAATGGATAGTCATAAGTTGAGGAAAAAAAGCTAGAAGACAGGTAAGACAGGAATAAGTGAATGAGAAGGAAAGAAAGAAAATGCGAGGGAGATTAAAGAAGGGGAGAGGAAAATGAAGAAGAAGCAGAAAGGAAAAGAATTGAGAAAAGAAAATCAACGAAAAAGAAGATGGGAATGTGAATGGAAATAAATAAACGCGCCCTCGCACACGCATATATATATATATATATATATATATATATATATATATATATATATATATATATATATATATATATATATATATATAATGATAACAATATATTTTAAAGGTATGTTATATAGACAACAATATGTGGATGCTCGTTGTGGTACGGTGGATATCGGCTCGGAACGAGAAATCGGAGACCCGAGTTCGAATTCCAGTAAAATACGTTGCATTCATTTACGCGCAAATGCCCTTGAGAAAGATATTAATCCAGCTATGGGGCAAATAACAGGGCATGTTGGGTTCTATAGCCTTGGTAGGCAACCAATCTACCGAAGAAAGTAATGACAATGTCTTCTGCCCAGTAAGTCATATCACTTTCGAGACACAATCGTCCAAGTGTGTATCACGTATATCACTTAATTGACTGATATAGATGACTAAATTAGAGATAAATATTACGGATAGAGAATATGTAAACAAAAAAATAGACACCGAGAACAACACCGAGCAGGGACAGTCTGTTTTATGCTTGTGTGCAATCTTCAGGCCACGTGTCTCAATATATATATTGGGAGAGGGATGCAAATACAAACAAGCATGAGTTCTAATTTGTATTTGTTCCTTCTTTCTATATATATTTCTACATAATTATAAAGACTGCTTTCCGGGTTATATCCCCAAAGTACGCTGGTTAGCATTTTGGTTTTAGGGGCGAGACACTTTGTCATTGCTAGATGGGCAAACATTTAGATATCCTCTAAATTTAAAAAAACGTCAATAGTACTATTGTGTTGCATTAGTTATTCTCTTTCAAGTAAGTTAGAAGTTTTTATGGCACTGAGACATTGGCCGGTAGTACATGTGAAAAATATCAGGCATTACAAACACTAAATACACCATATATACGTAGGTACATAAAATATAAGTGTTTCATAATATATTTGATAATTACTAATGGATATGAGAGAAAATTATATATAAATTTATATATCAGAACAATATTAGGCAAATGAATGACAAAGTGGAAAATTTCTGCGTATCATGTTTCATCCTCTAGAAGGACTTCTTAAGATTAAAATAATATTTTAATTTACCAGGTGGAAACGCCGAAATTTAAATTTAGAAATTATTTTAGATATGTCTGAACATTTTATCTGGCCGATCTTATTCAATTTTCCTAAGCTTTTATTTTTAGTTTTATCGATTTTAATTTGAAGTTTCTCACAAGCATCTGGACGCACTTTTTGCCGTGGATGATTTAGTAATCAAAGCACTTTTTAAAAATAAATTTTCACCTTAATAAACTGCTTTCTCTTTTAATCAAAGTAGCATTTTTAAATTTAAATTATAGTGAAACTAATTACGGTGAATGACTAATGTTTTGTTTTATAAAATATGTCTTTTGTGTTCTCATAAACTTTTATTTAAATCTAGCGAAACGAGATACATAAAACATTTACCCCAGCTTAACACAGAATTTGTTATAAGTACCTCTAAAATAATGAAAGTCTTAATACAAAACAAAAATTATCAAATATTTGAAACAGGAATTTAATTTATCCCCCTGTAATGATTGCTGCAATGAATATACAGGGGAAACCTCAAGGAATTGTAAAAAAAAAGTAAATAAATAAAAGTAAAATAAAATAGCTGCAGATGCTTCAAGACGCTATCAGAAATTCAAATCACCCAAAACCAAAAAGGCGATTGTAGGATTCTAACAGACGGTAGTCCTCGGAAAAATGAGAGTCAGTTAGTTGAGTGCCGTACGTGATACACGCTTGGGCGATCATGTCTCAACAGAGACATGACTGACTAGGCAGAAGATTATCCCGCAGTAGGTTGCCATTGCTTTCTGCGATAGACTGGTTGCCGACCAAGGCTATAGAACCCAATCTGTCCTGTTATTTAACCCATAACTGGAAGGAATAGGCGGATTAATACCTTTCCCAAGGGTATTTGCGCGTAAGTGAATACAATGAATTCAGCTGGAATTCGAACTCGGCTCCCCGATTTCGCGTTCCGGTCCTTTTATATATATATATATATATATATACGAATAAAGACAAAGGGTAAACACGAATTAGTTTCGTCCTCTAACCGACTTTACAAAGCAAATGTGATTATTTTATTTTGCATCAAGTACTTATAAACAAAGTAAAATATTATGAGCTTTTTTTTTTAAATTTAAGAAATTTTAATAATTAATCAGGTTATCTGAAATATTTAAGTAAACTATGGAAGATGCTAAGTGACATAATTTAATGTTTAATAAACGAAAGTGAGTAAATGACGTTGAATTTATTTTCTAAATAACAGGAAATTATGATTTTAACCGTTTTTTATTTTTAACATGTTGGCTTTGGATAGGGTTAATTCTTTTAGGAAGAAAGGCGAAAATTTATATTTTGATAGGATTCGATAGTAGCACTCTCGAAAATTTTCCTTTGAAGTAAGTTACTTTGTCTTTTAATAAGTATGGCATTCTTTAGATTAAAGTTGTGGTTGAATTCTTTTGTATGTATGACTAGTGCATTTGATAAATTTCTGTGGATGAGATCCTTTTTGTGTTCATAGATACATTTTAAAATTTTTTGCTAGTTTCCTATATATATATATATATGGGGGTGCATATGTGTGTATGTGTGTGTGTGTTTGTAAAGAGAGAGTGAAAGGCAAAAAACATTACAAATAAGCGTGTTTGCAGATCGTTGAATGTGATTGTTTGAATAATCAGTTTCGACTCTGACTTTTACTCTATTGAAGCAGTATAAAAGCCGACGAAAAATGACGCATTGATCGAAATGCCGCGCGCGACAAATGGATTATTTCCACTCAACCATTGCCAAAGAAAAAGATTTTTCGCCAAATGACACGTTTACTCACTTGGAAGGCAATCTGTTCTAATCTGCCTGGAAGGTTGGATATTTTTCTCTTTCATTCTTTTTTTTTTATACCTGTGAACATTTTTGATAAAATTCACCGCCAAGAAACAAAATAGATATAATCATGTAATAGAAACATTTCGTACAGTTTTTAATATTTTTTAATTCAGTTTGTCACAGTGAAAAGCTGGATATATTTAAATCTATGAAACTGGTGAACGTGCGGGATATGCAGGTAACAGTCGTGCTAGTAATTATTGGAATACTTGGAGTAATTCCGACAGGCTTTGCAAAGATGTTAAAGGAACTGAGAATTTGATAGGGAATGGAAACTACTAGTGTGGGTCAATAACAGACGTGTTATTAGCTGAATTTTGATCTGGAATTTCTACTCTATAATGCTCGTTCTGTAGGATTAATATTCACCACTGAATTGCGAGTACTGACAAGCAATGAGAATGTTGAAAAGTAACTATCTGCCTGGGAAAAGAGGACTTCTTAAATTAGAGATCGTGACTCATCGTGGTCTTCTAAGTGTTATCGGGGGTTTGAAGAAACTTTAAACGGGAGAAAATGTGCCTGCGTCAGTTTAACCATTGTCATTCAAAGTTTCAAATTTTCTATTGGTAGCTAAAGTAACTATAGCGCTATAACATCAAAGAATTCTGAAATATTCGGTACAGATTAAATGTATTCACATATGTAATATAAAGTTTTGTTTATATGAAACGGAACCGTGCATATAATACTGTTGTCATATCTGTTCATCTCAGTGTTCTCGATAGGTTCCAAAGGAGAATTTGTAACGTGATAGACCCTGGAAGCTCGACTCCAGCCACTTTCTCATTGGCGGGATGTGGCTTTCCTCTGTCACTTCTACAAATATTTTCATGGCTTCTGCTCCGACGAACTTAGGTCACTGGTGCCCCCACAACAAGAATTTACTCATACAACCAGACTGGCAACAAAGTCTCACCCGTTTATAGTTAGATCTACCAAATGCAACCGACAATTCTACTCCAACAGCTTCTTTTCTCGCACTTTCCGCCTGTAGAACTCCATTCCGTATACTTGCTTTCCTGACGGCTACAACCTCCAGAAATTTAAATGCAATGTCAATTCCCATCTCTTATCCACTTGACTTCAGTCCTTTCTACATCACCCCGTGTATCTTGTTCTTTTCCTTTCTCACTCTACTTTTGCAACTGTTTTCACACCCGTGTTTCCATCCTTCTCTTGCTCTTTTACTGACACCCCTTGTAACTGGTTCGTCTTTCTCTTCACTCTCCTCCTGCCTAAAGATTTATTCTCTTATGTAGTCCCTGCCTATCAGTGGCTGTTCCGCCTTGCTTGGTGTGAGACAAATGAATGAAGTGGCTTAGATTTGTTAAAGAAGATAATGGTGAACAATCATTACAAAGGTAATAATAACTCGCATTTCCATGATGATCCACTGGTAATAAGAATTTGCAAACATTCGCTTGATTCATTAATAATTTTCGCTTTTTATGAAGTTTATTCTTAAAACATAAAACAGAATTAAATTTTATACAATTATACAGGTTGTCCCATAATGATGGGACACATTTTAAATGCAAATATCTTGTATTATAAAAATGACATAGAACACCAATTATATTTATTACGAAACTGATATACAAGAATTCAACATCTTCCCTTTTTACAGTTACACTTGGCAAATATTGAGCCCCTACAATAAAACAGTGAGTCCGGTCGAACTAGAATAGAAATCCAGGAGACCTTATTTAATTTACAAATTTCCACTTTTGTAATCACTGCTCTAGAGTGATGTTATACTAATAAGTTGACCGCTGAGACCAATCCACATCTCGTAGTGTATCATACTTGTGTGATCCATCGTAAAAGTCTAAGCGTAACTTTAAAAACAGCGTCCACTCTAGTGATTTTGGTCCTCAATAATAATCAGCAACTGTGATCTCGTCTAAGGTACGTTTTAAGCATAGTATAAAGTGTTCCCTGATGACAAGACGCATTTTTAATACAATTATCTTGGATTATAAAAATGATAAAGAGTGCCGAATATATTTATTACGAAACTGATATACAAGAGTTTAACATATTTAAGATTTGTATATTAAATGCATGAGATGGTCACCACCATAAAGAGGATATACATAAGATCATGCTCTCTCATTTCAAACACAGTTGGCATTGCCAGTTCAACGGATCTTTGTAGCACCATGCAGGATTATCTTTCGGTATTTCCTTTGGTATGCAACGATGGCTATTTGGCCGGTGAAGTATCTTTCTATTACGAATGCAGTTTCATTTGGAGTCCACAAACTTATGAGGGTCCACTGTCAGCAACTGCGTTGCTAGATACCTGGAGAAAATAGAAAAGTATTAGAGAATATATATATATGAGAAAAATTAAAGCAGACACGTTATTTCATGGCAAATCGGAAGTATAGGCCTATTTCAAGCGAACCATCATCAGCTTCCGTCTTTATTTTACAAAGGATTTTGCATGAATCCTTTATAAAATAAAGACGGAAGCTGATGATGGTCCACCTGAAATAGGCCTATACTTCCGATTCATCATGAGATAACGTGTCTGTCTTACTTTTCCTTATATTTGGTCTCGATGTATTTATATACATATATATTTAGAGCTCTCTTAGATAGTTATCCTACCACTTTATGTACAGGAGACTCCTTTGGATTCTTCTATACCCACACTGCATGCTGATATATATATATATATATATATATATATATATATATATATATATATATATCAGCATGCAGTGTGGGTATAGAAGATATATATATATATATATATATATATATATATATATCAGCATGCAGTGTGGGTATAGAAGAATATATATATATATATATATATATATATTCTTCTATACCCACACTGCATGCTGATATATATATATATATATATATATATATATATATATATCAGCATGCAGTGTGGGTATAGAAGAATTATATATATATATATATATATATATATATATATATATCAGTTACTTAATGAATATGTTTGTTGCTCTATGTCATTTTTATAATCTAAGATACTCGGATTTAAAATGTGTAAACAAATGTGAACTCCACCTAATGAGCCATCCGAATAGAGAGAATCGCAATATCAGACCGGACAAACGGCAAAAATAGTGCGAGTTCATCAGAGACAACGAAACGAGGAATGCAATATTTATGTTCAGCGTGTTATCAGAAAGAGCAATACAAATGCAAAAGGACATGTACCTGTTTTTTAAAGTTTACGCAACCGCGTTTAGCAAAATACGCCACAAAAATCTGTTAGGGCTGCTCTTTATATTCACCGTCACATGTTACAACTTATCGATACCTTTTGAGTAAAATTCCGCACGTTTGGACGTGAATTTGTTTTTGATGAACTTTTCAAACTGGTTTCCGTTAGAGAAAGCCTTTCTCGTCAAATCAATCGTTTTACAGCGGTCGAAAATGTAATAATAGGTTGGCTTAGGGTCAGATCTGAATTTGTCGGTTGCGGTAGAACTGATCAGTTAAATTCTGATATTTTTCCTTTATTATTTTTGTTATATGCCCTCTTGGGATGTCATGGAGATTAATATTTTCTTATTGAGGAGGATAACTTGCGATCAAATATTTATGGACATATTGCAGCTACCAGTGCATTTAGACATTCGTTGCTTTTTAAGAACTCTAAATGAACCCATCACATGAACAACGTTACCATTTTATCATAGAGCTTATTATTTGCGGTTGGTTGTGCATAATTATTCTTTTCAGTCTACTGCCTTTTGCAATGGATATTGTTGTATATAACCACGTTTTCAATCAGCCAGGATAATGCATTCATCAATATAATTAGTTTTTTAAAACAGAAATTACTTGTGAATCAAATGTATAGCTAAACAGGAATATATTACACTGTCAAATAGAAAAATACAATGAATAATTTTATAACTATAGTTTATTTTCTTTATAAGAAATAATAAATATTGATTTTTCTACTAAAATTGAAATTAATGTTTGATAAGAAAAGGCATGAGAGCAAGAACATTGAGCAGACAGCACGGTACGAGATATTAGACTTACGCCAGTAAACCAGTAGAAATATTAGAAAGGCTGTTGAAAGAATGACTGAACAATGAGTATTGAATAAAATGGCATGTAGTGGCTTCAGAAAAGTCTGAAAAAGCTAACAAATCATACACGATTGACATAAAATGAATCAAATGGCATGTAGTGGCTTCAGAAAAATCTGAAAAAGCTAACAAATCATACACGATTGACATAAAATGAATCAAATGGCATGTAGTGGCTTCAGAAAAATTTGAAAAAGCTAATAAATCATACACGATTGACATAAAATGAATCAAATGGCATGTAGTGGCTTCAGAAAAATTTGAAAAAGCTAATAAATCATACACGATTGACATAAAATGAATCAAATGGCATGTAGTGGCTTCAGAAAAATCTGAAAAAGCTAACAAATCATACATGATTTCACAGAAAATGAATCAAATGGCATGTAGTGGCTTCAGAAAAATCTGAAAAAGCTAACAAATCATACACGACTGACAGAAAATGAATCAAATGGCATGTAGTGGCTTCAGAAAAATTTGAGAAAGCTAATAAATCATACACGATTGACATAAAATGAATCAAATGGCATGTAGTGTCTTCAGAAAAATCAGAAAAAGCTAACAAATCATAGACGATTGACAGAAAATGAATCAAATGTCATGTAGTGGCTTCAGAAATATCTGAAAAAGCTAACAAATCATACACGATTGATATAAAAGGAATCAAATGGCATGTAGTGGCTTCAGAAAAATCTGAAAAAGCTAACAAATCATACACGATTGACATAAAATGAATCAAATGGCATGTAGTGGCTTCAGAAAAATCTGAAAAAGCTAACAAATCATACACGATTGACATAAAATGAATCAAATGGCATGTAGTGGCTTCAGAAAAATCTGAAAAAGCTAACAAATCATACACGATTGACATAAAATGAATCAAATGGCATGTAGTGGCTTCAGAAAAATTTGAAAAAGCTAATAAATCATACACGATTGACATAAAATGAATCAAATGGCATGTAGTGGCTTCAGAAAAATTTGAAAAAGCTAATAAATCATACACGATTGACATAAAATGAATCAAATGGCATGTAGTGCCTTCAGAAAAATCTGAAAAAGCTAACAAATCATACATGATTTCACAGAAAATGAATCAAATGGCATGTAGTGGCTTCAGAAAAATCTGAAAAAGCTAACAAATCATACACGATTGACAGAAAATGAATCAAATGGCATGTAGTGGCTTCAGAAAAATTTGAGAAAGCTAATAAATCATACGCGATTGACATAAAATGAATCAAATGGCATGTAGTGTCTTCAGAAAAATCAGAAAAAGCTAACAAATCATAGACGATTGACAGAAAATGAATCAAATGTCATGTAGTGGCTTCAGAAATATCTGAAAAAGCTAACAAATCATACACGATTGATATAAAAGGAATCAAATGGCATGTAGTGGCTTCAGAAAAATCTGAAAAAGCTAACAAATCATACACGATTGACATAAAATGAATGAAATGGCATGTAGTGGCTTCAGAAAAATCTGAAAAAGCTAACAAATCATACACGATTGACATAAAATGAATCAAATGGCATGTAGTGGCTTCAGAAAAATCTGAAAAAGCTAACAAATCATACACGATTGACATAAAATGAATCAAATGGCATGTAGTGGCTTCAGAAAAATTTGAAAAAGCTAATAAATCATACACGATTGACATAAAATGAATCAAATGGCATGTAGTGGCTTCAGAAAAATTTGAAAAAGCTAATAAATCATACACGATTGACATAAAATGAATCAAATGGCATGTAGTGGCTTCAGAAAAATCTGAAAAAGCTAACAAATCATACATGATTTCACAGAAAATGAATCAAATGGCATGTAGTGGCTTCAGAAAAATCTGAAAAAGCTAACAAATCATACACGACTGACAGAAAATGAATCAAATGGCATGTAGTGGCTTCAGAAAAATTTGAGAAAGCTAATAAATCATACACGATTGACATAAAATGAATCAAATGGCATGTAGTGTCTTCAGAAAAATCAGAAAAAGCTAACAAATCATAGACGATTGACAGAAAATGAATCAAATGTCATGTAGTGGCTTCAGAAATATCTGAAAAAGCTAACAAATCATACACGATTGATATAAAAGGAATCAAATGGCATGTAGTGGCTTCAGAAAAATCTGAAAAAGCTAACAAATCATACACGATTGACATAAAATGAATCAAATGGCATGTAGTGGCTTCAGAAAAATCTGAAAAAGCTAACAAATCATACACGATTGACATAAAATGAATCAAATGGCATGTAGTGGCTTCAGAAAAATCTGAAAAAGCTAACAAATCATACACGATTGACATAAAATGAATCAAATGGCATGTAGTGGCTTCAGAAAAATTTGAAAAAGCTAATAAATCATACACGATTGACATAAAATGAATCAAATGGCATGTAGTGGCTTCAGAAAAATTTGAAAAAGCTAATAAATCATACACGATTGACATAAAATGAATCAAATGGCATGTAGTGCCTTCAGAAAAATCTGAAAAAGCTAACAAATCATACATGATTTCACAGAAAATGAATCAAATGGCATGTAGTGGCTTCAGAAAAATCTGAAAAAGCTAACAAATCATACACGATTGACAGAAAATGAATCAAATGGCATGTAGTGGCTTCAGAAAAATTTGAGAAAGCTAATAAATCATACGCGATTGACATAAAATGAATCAAATGGCATGTAGTGTCTTCAGAAAAATCAGAAAAAGCTAACAAATCATAGACGATTGACAGAAAATGAATCAAATGTCATGTAGTGGCTTCAGAAATATCTGAAAAAGCTAACAAATCATACACGATTGATATAAAAGGAATCAAATGGCATGTAGTGGCTTCAGAAAAATCTGAAAAAGCTAACAAATCATACACGATTGACATAAAATGAATGAAATGGCATGTAGTGGCTTCAGAAAAATCTGAAAAAGCTAACAAATCATACACGATTGACATAAAATGAATCAAATGGCATGTAGTGGCTTCAGAAATATCTGAAAAAGCTAATAAATCATACACGATTGACATAAAATGAATCAAATGGCATGTAGTGTCTTCAGAAAAATCAGAAAAAGCTAACAAATCATAGACGATTGACAAAAAATGAATCAAATGTCATGTAGTGGCTTCAGAAATATCTGAAACAGCTAACAAATCATACACGATTGACATAAAAGGAATCAAATGGCATGTAGTGGCTTCAGAAAAACCTGAAAAAGCTAACAAATCATACACGATTGACATAAAATGAATCAAATGTCATGTAGTGGCTTCAGAAAAATCTGAAAAAGCTAACAAATCATACACGATTGACATAAAATGAATCAAATGGCATGTAGTGGCTTCAGAAAAATCTGAAAAAGCTAACAAATCATTCACGATTGACATAAAATGAATTAAATGGCATGTAGTGGCTTCAGAACAATCAGAAAAAACTAACAAATCATACACGATTGACAGAAAATGAATCAAATGGCATGTAGTGGCTTCAGAAAAATCTGAAAAAGCTAACAAATCATACACGATTGACATAAAATGAATCAAATGGCATGTAGTGGCTTCAGAAAAATCTGAAAAAGCTAACAAATCATACACGATTGACATAAAATGAATCAAATGGCATGTAGTGGCTTTAGAAAAATCAGAAAAAGCTAACAAATCATACACGATTGACAGAAAATGAATCAAATGGCATGTAGTGGCTTCAGAAAAATCTGAAAAAGCTATCAAATCATACACGATTGACATAAAATGAATCAAATGGCATGTAGTGTCTTCAGAAAAGTCTGAAAAAGCTAACAAATCATACACGATTGACATAAAATGAATCAAATGGCATATAGTGGCTTCAGAAAAATCTGAAAAAGCTAACAAATCATACACGATTGACAGAAAATGAATCAAATGGCATGTAGTGGCTTCAGAAAAATCTGAAAAAGCTAACAAATCATACACGATTGACATAAAATGAATCAAATGGCATGTAGTGGCTTCAGAACAATCAGAAAAAGCTAACAAATCATACACGATTGACAGAAAATGAATCAAATGGCATGTAGTGGGTTCAGAAAAATCTGAAAAAGCTAACAAATCATACACGATTGATATAAAAGGAATCAAATGGCATGTAGTGGCTTCAGAAAAATCTGAAAAAGCTAACAAATCATACACGATTGACATAAAATGAATCAAATGGCATGTAGTGGCTTCAGAAAAATCTGAAAAAGCTAACAAATCATACACGATTGACATAAAATGAATCAAATGGCATGTAGTGGCTTCAGAAAAATCTGAAAAAGCTAACAAATCATACACGATTGACATAAAATGAATCAAATGGCATGTAGTGGCTTCAGAAAAATTTGAAAAAGCTAATAAATCATACACGATTGACATAAAATGAATCAAATGGCATGTAGTGGCTTCAGAAAAATTTGAAAAAGCTAATAAATCATACACGATTGACATAAAATGAATCAAATGGCATGTAGTGCCTTCAGAAAAAATCTGAAAAAGCTAACAAATCATACATGATTTCACAGAAAATGAATCAAATGGCATGTAGTGGCTTCAGAAAAATCTGAAAAAGCTAACAAATCATACACGATTGACAGAAAATGAATCAAATGGCATGTAGTGGCTTCAGAAAAATTTGAGAAAGCTAATAAATCATACGCGATTGACATAAAATGAATCAAATGGCATGTAGTGTCTTCAGAAAAATCAGAAAAAGCTAACAAATCATAGACGATTGACAGAAAATGAATCAAATGTCATGTAGTGGCTTCAGAAATATCTGAAAAAGCTAACAAATCATACACGATTGATATAAAAGGAATCAAATGGCATGTAGTGGCTTCAGAAAAATCTGAAAAAGCTAACAAATCATACACGATTGACATAAAATGAATGAAATGGCATGTAGTGGCTTCAGAAAAATCTGAAAAAGCTAACAAATCATACACGATTGACATAAAATGAATCAAATGGCATGTAGTGGCTTCAGAAATATCTGAAAAAGCTAATAAATCATACACGATTGACATAAAATGAATCAAATGGCATGTAGTGTCTTCAGAAAAATCAGAAAAAGCTAACAAATCATAGACGATTGACAAAAAATGAATCAAATGTCATGTAGTGGCTTCAGAAATATCTGAAACAGCTAACAAATCATACACGATTGACATAAAAGGAATCAAATGGCATGTAGTGGCTTCAGAAAAACCTGAAAAAGCTAACAAATCATACACGATTGACATAAAATGAATCAAATGTCATGTAGTGGCTTCAGAAAAATCTGAAAAAGCTAACAAATCATACACGATTGACATAAAATGAATCAAATGGCATGTAGTGGCTTCAGAAAAATCTGAAAAAGCTAACAAATCATTCACGATTGACATAAAATGAATTAAATGGCATGTAGTGGCTTCAGAACAATCAGAAAAAACTAACAAATCATACACGATTGACAGAAAATGAATCAAATGGCATGTAGTGGCTTCAGAAAAATCTGAAAAAGCTAACAAATCATACACGATTGACATAAAATGAATCAAATGGCATGTAGTGGCTTCAGAAAAATCTGAAAAAGCTAACAAATCATACACGATTGACATAAAATGAATCAAATGGCATGTAGTGGCTTTAGAAAAATCAGAAAAAGCTAACAAATCATACACGATTGACAGAAAATGAATCAAATGGCATGTAGTGGCTTCAGAAAAATCTGAAAAAGCTATCAAATCATACACGATTGACATAAAATGAATCAAATGGCATGTAGTGTCTTCAGAAAAGTCTGAAAAAGCTAACAAATCATACACGATTGACATAAAATGAATCAAATGGCATATAGTGGCTTCAGAAAAATCTGAAAAAGCTAACAAATCATACACGATTGACAGAAAATGAATCAAATGGCATGTAGTGGCTTCAGAAAAATCTGAAAAAGCTAACAAATCATACACGATTGACATAAAATGAATCAAATGGCATGTAGTGGCTTCAGAACAATCAGAAAAAGCTAACAAATCATACACGATTGACAGAAAATGAATCAAATGGCATGTAGTGGGTTCAGAAAAATCTGAAAAAGCTAACAAATCATACACGATTGACATAAAATGAATCAAATGGCATGTAGTGGCTTCAAGAAAAATCTGAAAAAGCTAACAAATCATACACGATTGACATAAAATGAATCAAATGGCATGTAGTGGCTTCAGAAAAATCGAAAAAGCTAACAAATCATACGACTGACATAAAATGAATCAAATGGCGTAGTGGCTTCAGAAAAATCTGAAAAAGCTATCAAATCATACACGATTGACATAAAATGAATCAAATGGCATGTAGTGGCTTCAGAAAAGTCTGAAAAAGCTAACAAATCATACGATTGACATAAAATGAATCAAATGGCATGTATGGTAAACTGAAAAATCTGAAAAAGCTAACAAATCATACACGATTGACAGAAAATGAATCAAATGGCATGTAGTGGCTTCAGAAAAATCTGACAAACAAATCATACACGATTGACATAAAATGAATCAAATAGCATGTAGTGGCTTTAGAACAATCAGAAAAAACTAACAAATCATACACGATTGACAGAAAATGAATCAAATGGCATGTAGTGGCTTCAGAAAAATCTGAAAAAGCTAACAAATGCGATTGACATAAAATGAATCAAATGGCATGTAGTGGCTTCAGAAAAATCTGAAAAAGCTAACAATCACCACGATTGACATAAAATAGAATCAAATGGCATGTAGTGGCTTCAGAAAAATCTGAAAAAGCTAACAAATCATTCACGATTGACATAAAATGAATTAAATGGCATGTAGTGGCTTCAGAACAATCAGGAAAAGGCAAATCATATACACGATTGACGAAAATGAATCAAATGGCATGTAGTGGCTTCAGAAAAATCTAGAAAAAGCTAACAAATCATACACGATTGACGAAGAAAATGAATCAAATGGCATGCTTAGTGGCTTCAGAAAAATCTGAAAAAGCTAACAAATCAAACACGATTGACATAAAATGAATCAAATGGCATGTGGTAAGCCAGAAAAATCAGAAAAAGCTAAAAATCATACACGATTGACAGAAAATGAATCAAATGGCATGTAGTGGCTTCAGAAAAAAAATCTGAAAAAGCTATCAAATCATACACGATTGACATAAAATGAATCAAATGGCATACATGGTAAAGCTGAAATATCTGAAAAAGCTAACAAATCATACACGATTGACATAAAATGAATCAAATGGCATGCTGGTAAGCCAGAAAAATCTGAAAAAGCTAACAAATCTCATACACGATTGACAGAAAATGAATCAAATGGCATGTAGTGGCTTCAGAAAAATCTGAAAAAGCTAACAAATCATACACGATTGAGCATAAAATGAATCAAATAGCATGTAGTGGCTTCAGAACAATCAGAAAAGCTAACAAATCATACACGATTGACAGGAAATGAATCAAATGGCATGTAGTGGCTTCAGAAAAATCTGAAAAGCTAACAAATCTTACGATTGGCACAAATGAATCAAATGGCATGTAGTGGCTTCAGAAAAATCTGAAAAAGCTAACAAATCATACACGATTGACATAAAATGAATCAAATGGCATGTAGTGGCTTCAGAAAAATCAGAAAAAGCTAACAAATCATACACGACTGACATAAAATGAATCAAATGGCATGTAGTGGCTTCAGAAAAATCTGAAAAAGCTATCAAATCATACACGATTGACATAAAATGAATCAAATGGCATGTAGTGGCTTCAGAAAAGTCTGAAAAAGCCAACAAATCATACACGATTGACATAAAATGAATCAAATGGCATGTGGTAGCTTCAGAAAAATCTGAAAAAGCTAACAAATCATACACGATTGACAGAAAATGAATCAAATGGCATGTGATGGCTTCAGAAAAATCTGAAAAAGCTAACAAATCATACACGATTGACATAAAATGAATCAAATAGCATGTAGTGGCTAGAACAATCAGAAAAAGCTAACAAATCATACACGATTGACAGAAAATGAATCAAATGGCATGTAGTGGCTTCAGAAAAATCTGAAAAAGCTAACAAATCATACACGATTGACATAAAATGAATCAAATGGCATGTAACTGAAAAATCTGAAAAAGTTAACAAATCATACACGATCGACATAAAATGAATCAAATGGCACGTAGTGGCTTCAGAAAAATCTGAAAAAGTTAACAAATCATTAACGATTGACATAAAATGAATCAAATGGCAAGTAGTGGCTTCAGAAAAATCTGAAAAAGCTAACAAATCATACACGATTGACAGAAAATGAATCAAATGGCATGTAGTGGCTTCAGAAAAATCTGAAAAAGGTAACAAATCATACACGATTGACATAAAATGAATGAAATGCCATGTAGTGTCTTCAGAAAAATCTGAAAAAGCTACCAAATAATTCACGATTGACATAAAATGAATCAAATGGCATGTAGTGGCTTCAGAACAATCAGAAAAAGCTAACAAATCATACAGGATTGACATAAAATTAATCAAATGGCATGTAGTGGCTTCAGAAATATCTCAAAAAGCTAACAAATCATACACGATTGACAGAAAATGAATCAAATGGCATGTAGTGGCTTCAGAAAAATCTGAAAAAGTTAACAAATCATACACGATCGACATAAAATGAATCAAATGGCACGTAGTGGCTTCAGAAAAATCTGAAAAAGTTAACAAATCATACACGATTGACATAAAATGAATCAAATGGCATGTAGTGGCTTCAGAAAAATCTGAAAAAGCTAACAAATCATACACGATTGACAGAAAATGAATAAAATGGCATGTAGTGGCGTCAGAAAAATCTGAAAAAGCTATCAAATCATACACGATTGACAGAAAATGAATCAAATGGCATGTAGTGGCTTCAGAACAATCAGAAAAAACTAACAAATCATACACGATTGACAGAAAATGAATCAAATGGCATTTAGTGGCTTCAGAAAAATCTGAAAAAGGTAACAAATCATACACGATTGACAGAAAATGAATCAAATGGCATGTTGTGGCTTCAGAAATATCTGAAAAAGCTAACAAATCATACACGATTGACATAAAATGAATCAAATGGCATGTAGTGGCTTCAGAAAAATCTGAAAAAGCTAACAAATCATACACGATTGACAGAGAATGAATCAAATGGCATGTAGTGGATTCAGAAAAATGTGAAAAAACTAACAAATCATACACGATTGACAGAAAATGAATCAAATGGCATGTAGTGGCTTCAGAAAAATCTGAAAAAGCTAACAAATCATACATGATTGACATAAAATGAATGAAATGGCATGTAGTGTCTTCAGAAAAATCTGAAAAAGCTAACAAATAATTCACGATTGACATAAAATGAATCAAATGGCATGTAGTGGCTTCAGAACAATCAGAAAAAGCTAACAAATCATACAGGATTGACATAAAATGAATCAAATGGCATGTAGTGGCTTCAGAAATATCTGAAAAAGCTAACAAATCATACACGATTGACAGAAAATGAATCAAATGGCATGTAGTGGCTTCAGAAAAATCTGAAAAAGTTAACAAATCATACACGATCGACATAAAATGAATCAAATGGCACGTAGTGGCTTCAGAAAAATCTGAAAAAGTTAACAAATCATACAGGATTGACATAAAATGAATCAAATGGCATGTAGTGGCTTCAGAAAAATCTGAAAAAGCTAACAAATCATACACGATGGACAGAAAATGAATCAAATGGCATGTAGTGGCGTCAGAAAAATCTGAAAAAGCTATCAAATCATACACGATTGACAGAAAATGAATCAAATGGCATGTAGTGGCTTCAGAAAAATCAGAAAAAGCTAACAAATCATACACGATTGACAGAAAATGAATCACATGGCATGTAGTGGCTTCAGAAAAATCTGAAAAAGCTAACAAATCATACACGATTGACATAAAATGAATCAAATGGCATGTAGTGGCTTCAGAAAAATCTGAAAAAGTTAACAAATCATACACGATTGATATAAAATGAATGAAATGGCATGTAGTGGCTTAAGAATAATCAGAAAAAGCTAACAAATCATACACGATTGACACATAATGAATCAAATGGCATGTAGTGGCTTCAGAAAAATCTGAAAAAGCTAACAAATCATACACGATTGACATAAAATGAATCAAATAGTATGTAGTGGCTTCAGAACAATCAGAAAAAGCTAACAAATCATACACGATTGACAGAAAATGAATCAAATGCCATGTAGTGGCTCCAGAAAAATCTGAAAAAGCTAACAAATCATACACGATTGACATAAAATGAATCAAATGGCATGTAGTGGCTTCAGAACAATCAGAAAAAACTAACAAATCATACACGATTGACAGAAAATGAATCAAATGGCATGTAGTGGCTTCAGAAAAATCTGAAAAAGCTAACAAATCATACACGATTGACAGAAAATGAATCAAATGGCATGTAGTGGCTTCAGAAAAATCTGAAAAAGCTAACAAATCATACACGATTGACATAAAATGAATCAAATGGCATGTAGTGGCTTCAGAAAAATCAGAAAAAGCTAAAAAATCATACACGATTGACAGAAAATGAATCAAATGGCATGTAGTGGCTTCAGAAAAGTCTGAAAAAGCTATCAAATCATACACGATTGACATAAAATGAATCAAATGGCATGTAGTGGCTTCAGAAATATCTGAAAAAGCTAACAAATCATACACGATTGACATAAAATGAATCAAATGGCATGTAGTGGCTTCAGAAAAATCTGAAAAAGCTAACAAATCATACACGATTGACATAAAATGAATCAAATAGCATGTAGTGGCTTCAGAACAATCAGAAAAAGCTAACAAATCATACACGATTGACAGAAAATGAATCAAATGGCATGTAGTGGCTTCAGAAAAATCTGAAAAAGCTAACAAATCATACACGATTGACATAAAATGAATCAAATGGCATGTAGTGGCTTCAGAAAAATCTGAAAAAGCTAACAAATCATACACGATTGACATAAAATGAATCAAATGGCATGTAGTGGCTTCAGAAAAATCTGAAAAAGCTAACAAATCATTCACGATTGACATAAAATGAATTAAATGGCATGTAGTGGCTTCAGAACAATCAGAAAAAACTAACAAATCATACACGATTGACAGAAAATGAATCAAATGGCATGTAGTGGCTTCAGAAAAATCTGAAAAAGCTAACAAATCATACACGATTGACATAAAATGAATCAAATGGCATGTAGTGGCTTCAGAAAAATCTGAAAAAGCTAACAAATCATACACGATTGACATGAAATGAATCAAATGGCATGTAGTGGCTTCAGAAAAATCAGAAAAAGCTAACAAATCATACACGACTGACATAAAATGAATCAAATGGCATGTAGTGGCTTCAGAAAAATCTGAAAAAGCTAACAAATCATACACGATTGACATAAAATGAATCAAATGGCATTTAGTGGCTTCAGAAAAATCTGAAAAAGGTAACAAATCATACACGATTGACATAAAATGAATCAAATGGCATGTTGTGGCTTCAGAAATATCTGAAAAAGCTAACAAATCATACACGATTGACATAAAATGAATCAAATGGCATGTAGTGGCTTCAGAAAAATCTGAAAAAGCTAACAAATCATACACGATTGACAGAGACTGAATCAAATGGCATGTAGTGGATTCAGAAAAATCTGAAAAAGCTAACAAATCATACACGATTGACATAAAATGAATGAAATGGCATGTAGTGTCTTCAGAAAAATCTGAAAAAGCTAACAAATCATTCACGATTGACATAAAATGAATCAAATGGCATGTAGTGGCTTCAGAACAATCAGAAAAAGCTAACAAATCATACACGATTGACAGAAAATGAATCAAATGGCATGTAGTGGCTTCAGAAAAATCTGAAAAAGCTAACAAATCATACACGATTGACAGAAAATGAATCAAATGGCATGTAGTGGCTTCAGAAAAATCTGAAAAAGCTAACAAATCATACACGATTGACATAAAATGAATGAAATGGCATGTAGTGTCTTCAGAAAAATCTGAAAAAGCTAACAAATAATTCACGATTGACATAAAATGAATCAAATGGCATGTAGTGGCTTCAGAACAATCAGAAAAAGCTAACAAATCATACAGGATTGACATAAAATGAATCAAATGGCATGTAGTGGCTTCAGAAATATCTGAAAAAGCTAACAAATCATACACGATTGACATAAAATGAATCAAATGGCATGTAGTGGCTTCAGAAAAATCTGAAAAAGTTAACAAATCATACACGATCGACATAAAATGAATCAAATGGCACGTAGTGGCTTAAGAAAAATATCTGAAAAAGTTAACAATTCATACAGGATTGACATAAAATGAATCAAATGGCATGTAGTGGCTTCAGAAAAATCTGAAAAAGCTAACAAATCATACACGATTGACAGAAAATGAATCAAATGGCATGTAGTGGCGTCAGAAAATCTGAAAAAGCTAACAAATCATACACGATTGACAGAAAATGAATCAAATGGCATGTAGTGGCTTCAGAAAAATCAGAAAAAGCTAACAAATCATACACGATTGACAGAAAATGAATCAAATGGCATGTAGTGGCTTCAGAAAAATCTGAAAAAGCTAACAAATCATACACGATTGACATAAAATGAATCAAATGGCATGTAGTGGCTTCAGAAAAATCTGAAAAAGTTAACAAATCATACACGATTGATATAAAATGAATGAAATGGCATGTAGTGGCTTAAGAATAATCAGAAAAAGCTAACAAATCATACACGATTGACAGATAATGAATCAAATGGCATGTAGTGGCTTCAGAAAAATCTGAAAATTTAACAAATCATACACGATTGACATAAAATGAATCAAATGGCATGTAGTGGCTTCAGAAAAATTTGAAAAAGCTAATAAATCATACACGATTGACATAAAATGAATCAAATGGCATGTAGTGGCTTCAGAAAAATCTGAAAAAGCTAACAAATCATACACGATTGACAGAGAATGAATCAAATGGCATGTAGTGACTTCAGAAAAATCTGAAAAAGCTAACAAATCATACACGATTGACAGAAAATGAATCAAATGGCATGTAGTGGCTTCAGAAAAATCTGAAAAAGCTAACAAATCATACACGATTGACATAAAATGAATCAAATAGCATGTAGTGGCTTCAGAACAATCAGAAAAAACTAACAAATCATACACGATTGACAGAAAATGAATCAAATGGCATGTAGTGGCTTAAGAAAAATCTGAAAAAGCTAACAAATCATACACGATTGACATAAAATGAATCAAATGGCATGTAGTGGCTTCATAAAAATCTGAAAATGCTAACAAATCATACACGATTGACATAAAATGAATCAAATGGCATGTAGTGGCTTCAGAAAAATCTGAAAAAGCTAACAAATCATTCACGATTGACATAAAATGAATTAAATGGCATGTAGTGGCTTCAGAACAATCAGAAAAAACTAACAAATCATACACGATTGACAGAAAATGAATCAAATGGCATGTAGTGGCTTCAGAAAAATCTGAAAAAGCTAACAAATCATACACGATTGACAGAAAATGAATCAAATGGCATGTAGTGGCTTCAGAAAAATCTGAAAAAGCTAACAAATCAAACACGATTGACATAAAATGAATCAAATGGCATGTAGTGGCTTCAGAAAAATCAGAAAAAGCTAACAAATCATACACGATTGACATAAAATGAATCAAATGGCATGTAGTGGCTTCAGAAAAATCTGAAAAAGCTAACAAATCATACACGATTGACAGAAAATGAATCAAATGGCATGTAGTGGCTTCAGAAAAATCTGAAAAAGCTAACAAATCATACACGATTGACATAAAATGAATCAAATAGCATGTAGTGGCTTCAGAACAATCAGAAAAAGCTAACAAATCATACACGATTGACAGAAAATGAATCAAATGGCATGTAGTGGCTTCAGAAAAATCTGAAAAAGCTAACAAATCATACACGATTGACATAAAATGAATCAAATGGCATGTAGTGGCTTCAGAAAAATCTGAAAAAGCTAACAAATCATACACGATTGACATAAAATGAATCAAATGGCATGTAGTGGCTTCAGAAAAATCTGAAAAAGCTAACAAATCATTCACGATTGACATAAAATGAATTAAATGGCATGTAGTGGCTTCAGAACAATCAGAAAAAACTAACAAATCATACACGATTGACAGAAAATGAATCAAATGGCATGTAGTGGCCTCAGAAAAATCAGATAAAGCTAACAAATCATACACGATTGACATAAAATGAATCAAATGGCATGTAGTGGCTTCAGAAAAATCTGAAAAAGCTAACAAATCATACACGATTGACATAAAATGAATCAAATGGCATGTAGTGGCTTCAGAAAAATCAGAAAAAGCTAACAAATCATACACGACTGACATAAAATGAATCAAATGGCATGTAGTGGCTTCAGAAAAATCTGAAAAAGCTATCAAATCATACACGATTGACATAAAATGAATCAAATGGCATGTAGTGGCTTCAGAAAAGTCTGAAAAAGCTAACAAATCATACACGATTGACATAAAATGAATCAAATGGCATGTAGTGGCTTCAGAAAAATCTGAAAAAGCTAACAAATCATACACGATTGACAGAAAATGAATCAAATGGCATGTAGTGGCTTCAGAAAAATCTGAAAAAGCTAACAAATCATACACGATTGACATAAAATGAATCAAATAGCATGTAGTGGCTTCAGAACAATCAGAAAAAGCTAACAAATCATACACGATTGACAGAAAATGAATCAAATGGCATGTAGTGGCTTCAGAAAAATCTGAAAAAGCTAACAAATCATACACGATTGACATAAAATGAATCAAATGGCATGTAGTGGCTTCAGAAAAATCTGAAAAAGTTAACAAATCATACACGATCGACATAAAATGAATCAAATGGCACGTAGTGGCTTCAGAAAAATCTGAAAAAGTTAACAAATCATTAACGATTGACATAAAATGAATCAAATGGCAAGTAGTGGCTTCAGAAAAATCTGAAAAAGCTAACAAATCATACACGATTGACAGAAAATGAATCAAATGGCATGTAGTGGCTTCAGAAAAATCTGAAAAAGGTAACAAATCATACACGATTAACATAAAATGAATGAAATGGCATGTAGTGTCTTCAGAAAAATCTGAAAAAGCTAACAAATAATTCACGATTGACATAAAATGAATCAAATGGCATGTAGTGGCTTCAGAACAATCAGAAAAAGCTAACAAATCATACAGGATTGACATAAAATTAATCAAATGGCATGTAGTGGCTTCAGAAATATCTGAAAAAGCTAACAAATCATACACGATTGACAGAAAATGAATCAAATGGCATGTAGTGGCTTCAGAAAAATCTGAAAAAGTTAACAAATCATACACGATCGACATAAAATGAATCAAATGGCATGTAGTGGCTTCAGAAAAATCTGAAAAAGTTAACAAATCATACAGGATTGACATAAAATGAATCAAATGGCATGTAGTGGCTTCAGAAAAATCTGAAAAAGCTAACAAATCATACACGATTGACAGAAAATGAATCAAATGGCATGTAGTGGCGTCAGAAAAATCTGAAAAAGCTATCAAATCATACACGATTGACAGAAAATGAATCAAATGGCATGTAGTGGCTTCAGAAAAATCAGAAAAAGCTAACAAATCATACACGATTGACAGAAAATGAATCAAATGGCATGTAGTGGCTTCAGAAAAATCTGAAAATCTAACAAATCATACACGATTGACATAAAATGAATCAAATGGCATGTAGTGGCTTCAGAAAAATTTGAAAAATTTAACAAATCATACACGATTGATATAAAATGAATGAAATGGCATGTAGTGGCTTAAGAATAATCAGAAAAAGCTAACAAATCATACACGATTGACAGATAATGAATCAAATGGCATGTAGTGGCTTCAGAAAAATCTGAAAAAGCTAACAAATCATACACGATTGACATAAAATGAATCAAATAGCATGTAGTGGCTTCAGAACAATCAGAAAAAGCTAACAAATCATACACGATTGACAGAAAATGAATCAAATGCCATGTAGTGGCTTCAGAAAAATCTGAAAAAGCTAACAAATCATACACGATTGACATAAAATGAATCAAATGGCATGTAGTGGCTTCAGAACAATCAGAAAAAACTAACAAATCATACACGATTGACAGAAAATGAATCAAATGGCATGTAGTGGCTTCAGAAAAATCTGAAAAAGCTATCAAATCATACACGATTGACAGAAAATGAATCAAATGGCATGTAGTGGCTTCAGAAAAATGTGAAAATCTAACAAATCATACACGATTGACATAAAATGAATCAAATGGCATGTAGTGGCTTCAGAAAAATCAGAAAAAAAAACACAAAAATCATACACGATTGACGAAAAATGAATCAAATGGCATGTAGTGGCTTCAGAAAAAAAATCTGAAAAAGCTATCAAATCATACACGATTGACATAAAATGAATCAAATGGCATGTGATGGCTTCAAGAAATATCTGAAAAAGCTAACAAATCATACACGATTGACATAAAATGAATCAAATGGCATGTGGTAGCTGAAAAAATCTGAAAAAGCTAACAAATCATACACGATTGACAGAAAATGAATCAAATGGCATGTGGTGGCTTTAAGAAAAATCTGAAAAAGCTAACAAATCATACACGATTGACATAAAATGAATCAAATAGCATGTAGTGGCTTCAGAACAATCAGAAAAAGCTAACAAATCATACACGATTGACAGAAAATGAATCAAATGGCATGTAGTGGCTTCAGAAAAATCTGAAAAAGCTAACAAATCATACACGATTGACATAAAATGAATCAAATGGCATGTGGTGGCTTCTGAAAAATCTGAAAAAGCTAACAAATCATACACGATTGACATAAAATGAATCAAATGGCATGTAGTGGCTTCAGAAAAATCTGAAAAAGCTAACAAATCATTCACGATTGACATAAAATGAATTAAATGGCATGTAGTGGCTTCAGAACAATCAGAAAAAACTAACAAATCATACACGATTGACAGAAAATGAATCAAATGGCATGTAGTGGCTTCAGAAAAATCTGAAAAAGCTAACAAATCATACACGATTGACATAAAATGAATCAAATGGCATGTAGTGGCTTCAGAAAAAATCTGAAAAAGCTAACAAATCATACACGATTGACATAAAATGAATCAAATGGCATGTAGTGGCTTCAGAAAAATCAGAAAAAGCTAACAAATCATACACGACTGACATAAAATGAATCAAATGGCATGTAGTGGCTTCAGAAAAATCTGAAAAAGCTAACAAATCATACACGATTGACATAAAATGAATCAAATAGCATGTAGTGGCTTCAGAACAATCAGAAAAAGCTAACAAATCATACACGATTGACAGAAAATGAATCAAATGGCATGTAGTGGCTTCAGAAAAATCTGAAAAAGCTAACAAATCATACACGATTGACATAAAATGAATCAAATGGCATGTAGTGGCTTCAGAAAAATCTGAAAAAGTTAACAAATCATACACGATCGACATAAAATGAATCAAATGGCACGTAGTGGCTTCAGAAAAATCTGAAAAAGTTAACAAATCATTAACGATTGACATAAAATGAATCAAATGGCAAGTAGTGGCTTCAGAAAAATCTGAAAAAGGTAACAAATCATACACGATTGACATAAAATGAATGAAATGGCATGTAGTGTCTTCAGAAAAATCTGAAAAAGTTAACAAATCATACACGATTGACATAAAATGAATCAAATGGCATGTAGTGGCTTCAGAAAAATCTGAAAAAGTTAACAAATCATACACGATTGACAGAAAATGAATCAAATGGCATGTAGTGGCTTCAGAAAAATCTGAAAAAGCTAACAAATCATACACGATTGACAGAAAATGAATCAAATGGCATGTAGTGGCGTCAGAAAAATCTGAAAAAGCTATCAAATCATACACGATTGACAGAAAATGAATCAAATGGCATGTAGTGGCTTCAGAAAAAATCAGAAAAAGCTAACAAATCATACACGATTGACAGAAAATGAATCAAATGGCATGTAGTGGCTTCAGAAAAATCTGAAAAAGCTAACAAATCATACACGATTGACATAAAATGAATCAAATGGCATGTAGTGGCTTCAGAAAAATCTGAAAAAGTTAACAAATCATACACGATTGATATAAAATGAATGAAATGGCATGTAGTGGCTTAAGAATAATCAGAAAAAGCTAACAAATCATACACGATTGACAGATAATGAATCAAATGGCATGTAGTGGCTTCAGAAAAATCTGAAAAAGCTAACAAATCATACACGATTGACATAAAATGAATCAAATGGCATGTAGTGGCTTCAGAAAAATCTGAAAAAGCTAACAAATCATACACGATTGACATAAAATGAATCAAATAGCATGTAGTGGCTTCAGAACAATCAGAAAAAGCTAACAAATCATACACGATTGACAGAAAATGAATCAAATGGCATGTAGTGGCTTCAGAAAAATCTGAAAAAGCTAACAAATCATACACGATTGACATAAAATGAATCAAATGGCATGTAGTGGCTTCTGAAAAATCTGAAAAAGCTAACAAATCATACACGATTGACATAAAATGAATCAAATGGCATGTAGTGGCTTCAGAAAAATCTGAAAAAGCTAACAAATCATTCACGATTGACATAAAATGAATTAAATGGCATGTAGTGGCTTCAGAACAATCAGAAAAAACTAACAAATCATACACGATTGACAGAAAATGAATCAAATGGCATGTAGTGGCTTCAGAAAAATCTGAAAAAGCTAACAAATCATACACGATTGACATAAAATGAATCAAATGGCATGTAGTGACTTCAGAAAAATCTGAAAAAGCTAACAAATCATACACGATTGACATAAAATGAATCAAATGGCATGTAGTGGCTTCAGAAAAATCAGAAAAAGCTAACAAATCATACACGACTGACATAAAATGAATCAAATGGCATGTAGTGGCTTCAGAAAAATCTGAAAAAGCTAACAAATCATACACGATTGACATAAAATGAATCAAATAGCATGTAGTGGCTTCAGAACAATCAGAAAAAGCTAACAAATCATACACGATTGACAGAAAATGAATCAAATGGCATGTAGTGGCTTCAGAAAAATCTGAAAAAGCTAACAAATCATACACGATTGACATAAAATGAATCAAATGGCATGTAGTGGCTTCAGAAAAATCTGAAAAAGTTAACAAATCATACACGATCGACATAAAATGAATCAAATGGCACGTAGTGGCTTCAGAAAAATCTGAAAAAGTTAACAAATCATTAACGATTGACATAAAATGAATCAAATGGCAAGTAGTGGCTTCAGAAAAATCTGAAAAAGGTAACAAATCATACACGATTGACATAAAATGAATGAAATGGCATGTAGTGTCTTCAGAAAAATCTGAAAAAGTTAACAAATCATACACGATTGACATAAAATGAATCAAATGGCATGTAGTGGCTTCAGAAAAATCTGAAAAAGTTAACAAATCATACAGGATTGACATAAAATGAATCAAATGGCATGTAGTGGCTTCAGAAAAATCTGAAAAAGCTAACAAATCATACACGATTGACAGAAAATGAATCAAATTGCATGTAGTGGCGTCAGAAAAATCTGAAAAAGCTATCAAATCATACACGATTGACAGAAAATGAATCAAATGGCATGTAGTGGCTTCAGAAAAATCAGAAAAAGCTAACAAATCATACACGATTGACAGAAAATGAATCAAATGGCATGTAGTGGCTTCAGAAAAATCTGAAAAAGCTAACAAATCATACACGATTGACATAAAATGAATCAAATGGCATGTAGTGGCTTCAGAAAAATCTGAAAAAGTTAACAAATCATACACGATTGATATAAAATGAATGAAATGGCATGTAGTGGCTTAAGAATAATCAGAAAAAGCTAACAAATCATACACGATTGACAGATAATGAATCAAATGGCATGTAGTGGCTTCAGAAAAATCTGAAAATTTAACAAATCATACACGATTGACATAAAATGAATCAAATGGCATGTAGTGGCTTCAGAAAAAATTTGAAAAAGCTAATAAATCATACACGATTGACATAAAATGAATCAAATGGCATGTAGTGGCTTCAGAAAAATCTGAAAAAGCTAACAAATCATACACGATTGACAGAGAATGAATCAAATGGCATGTAGTGACTTCAGAAAAATGTGAAAAAGCTAACAAATCATACACGATTGACATAAAATGAATGAAATGGCATGTAGTGTCTTCAGAAAAATATGAAAAAGCTAACAAATCATTACACGATTGACATAAAATGAATCAAAATGGACATGTAGGGTGGCTTCAGAAACAATCAGAAAAGTTAAAAAACAAATCAAAATCACACGATTGACATAAAATGAATCAAATGGCATGTAGTGGCTTCAGAAAAAATCTGAAAAAGCTAACAAATTCATACACGATTGACAGAAAATGAATACCAAAATGGCATGTAGTGGCGTCAGAAAAATCTGAAAAAGCTATCAAAATCATACACGATTGACAGAAAATCAAATCAAATGGCATGTAGTGGCTTCAGTACAATCAAAAAAACTAACAAATCATACACGATTGACAGAAAATGAATCAAATGGCATTTAGTGGCTTCAGAAAAATCTGAAAAAGGTAACAAATCATACACGATTGACATAAAATGAATCAAATGGCATGTTGTGGCTTCAGAAATATCTGAAAAAGCTAACAAATCATACACGATTGACATAAAATGAATCAAATGGCATGTAGTGGCTTCAGAAAAATCTGAAAAAGCTAACAAATCATACACGATTGACAGAGAATGAATCAAATGGCATGTAGTGGATTCAGAAAAATCTGAAAAAGCTAACAAATCATACACGATTGACATAAAATGAATGAAATGGCATGTAGTGTCTTCAGAAAAATCTGAAAAAGCTAACAAATCATTCACGATTGACATAAAATGAATCAAATGGCATGTAGTGGCTTCAGAACAATCAGAAAAAGCTAACAAATCATACACGATTGACAGAAAATGAATCAAATGGCATGTAGTGGCTTCAGAAAAATCTGAAAAAGCTAACAAATCATACACGATTGACAGAAAATGAATGAAATGGCATGTAGTGTCTTCAGAAAAATCTGAAAAAGCTAACAAATCATACACGATTGACATAAAATGAATCAAATGGCATGTAGTGGCTTCAGAACAATCAGAAAAAGCTATCAAATCATACAGGATTGACATAAAATGAATCAAATGGCATGTAGTGGCTTCAGAAAAATCTGAAAAATCTAACAAATCATACACGATTGACAGAAAATGAATCAAATGGCATGTAGTGGCTTCAGAAAAATCTGAAAAAGTTAACAAATCATACACGATCGACATAAAATGAATCAAATGGCACGTAGTGGCTTCAGAAAAATCTGAAAAAGTTAACAAATCATACACGATTGACATAAAATGAATCAAATGGCATGTAGTGGCTTCAGAAAAATCTGAAAAAGCTAACAAATCATACACGATTGACAGAAAATGAATCAAATGGCATGTAGTGGCTTCAGAAAAATCTGAAAAAGCTATCAAATCATACACGATTGACAGAAAATGAATCAAATGGCATGTAGTGTCTTCAGAAAAATCAGAAAAAGCTAACAAATCATACACGATTTTCAGAAAATGAATCAAATGGCATGTAGTGGCTTCAGAAAAATCTGAAAAAGCTAACAAATCATACACGATTGACATAAAATGAATCAAATGGCATGTAGTGGCTTCAGAAAAATCTGAAAAAGTTAACAAATCATGCACGATTGATATAAAATGAATGAAATGGCATGTAGTGGCTTAAGAATAATCAGAAAAAGCTAACAAATCATACACGATTGACAGATAATGAATCAAATGGCATGTAGTGGCTTCAGAAAAAATCTGAAAATTTAACAAATCATACACGATTGACATAAAATGAATCAAATGGCATGTAGTGGCTTCAGAAATATCAGAAAAAGCTGACAAATCATAGACGATTGACATAAAATGAATCAAATGGCATGTAGCGGCTTCAGAAAAATCTGAAAAAGCTAACAAATCAGAAACAATTGAGAGAAAATTAATCAAATTGCATGTAGTGTCTTCTTAAATATCTGAAAAAGTTAACAAATGATACACGACTGTCATAAAATGAATCAAATGGCATGTAGTGGCTTCAGAAAAATCTGAAAAAGATAACAAATCTTACACGATTGACATAAAATGAATCAAATGGCATGTAGTGGCTTCAGAAAAATCAGAAAAAGCTAACAAATCATACACGATTGACATAAAATGAATCAAATGGCATGTAGTGGCTTCAGAAAAATCAGAAAAAGCTAACAAATCATACACGATTGACAGAAAATGAATCAAATGGCATGTAGTGGCTTCAGAAAAATCTGAAAAAGCTAACAAATCATACACGATTGACATAAAATGAATCAAATGGCATGTAGTGACTTCAGAAAAATCTGAAAAAGCTAACAAATGATACACGATTTATATAAAATGAATAAAATGGCATGTAGTGGCTTAAGAATAATCAGAAAAAGCTAACAAATCATACACGATTGACATAAAATGAATCAAATGGCATGTAGTGGCTTCAGAAAAATCTGAAAAATCTAACAAATCATACACGATTGACAGAAAATGAATCAAATGGCATGTAGTGGCTTCAGAAAAATCTGAAAAAGTTAACAAATCATACACGATCGACATAAAATGAATCAA
This sequence comes from Ascarosepion bandense, assembly GCA_037127315.1. Classification (NCBI taxonomy): domain Eukaryota; kingdom Metazoa; phylum Mollusca; class Cephalopoda; order Sepiida; family Sepiidae; genus Ascarosepion; species Ascarosepion bandense. Next base: position 6,284,161 of record JBBBDQ010000192.1, read on the forward strand.
ATGGCACGTAGTGGCTTCAGAAAAATCTGAAAAAGTTAACAAATCATACACGATTGACATAAAATGAATCAAATGGCATGTAGTGGCTTCAGAAAAATCTGAAAAAGCTAACAAATCATACACGATTGACAGAAAATGAATCAAATGGCATGTAGTGGCTTCAGAAAAATCTGAAAAAGCTATCAAATCATACACGATTGACAGAAAATGAATCAAATGGCATGTAGTGTCTTCAGAAAAATCAGAAAAAGCTAACAAATCATACACGATTTTCAGAAAATGAATCAAATGGCATGTAGTGGCTTCAGAAAAATCTGAAAAAGCTAACAAATCATACACGATTGACATAAAATGAATCAAATGGCATGTAGTGGCTTCAGAAAAATCTGAAAAGTTAACAAATCATGCACGATTGATATAAAATGAATGAAATGGCATGTAGTGGCTTAAGAATAATCAGAAAAAGCTAACAAATCATACACGATTGACAGATAATGAATCAAATGGCATGTAGTGGCTTCAGAAAAATCTGAAAATTTAACAAATCATACACGATTGACATAAAATGAATCAAATGGCATGTAGTGGCTTCAGAAATATCAGAAAAAGCTGACAAATCATAGACGATTGACATAAAATGAATCAAATGGCATGTAGCGGCTTCAGAAAAATCTGAAAAAGCTAACAAATCAGAAACAATTGAGAGAAAATTAATCAAATTGCATGTAGTGTCTTCTTAAATATCTGAAAAAGTTAACAAATGATACACGACTGTCATAAAATGAATCAAATGGCATGTAGTGGCTTCAGAAAAATCTGAAAAAGATAACAAATCTTACACGATTGACATAAAATGAATCAAATGGCATGTAGTGGCTTCAGAAAAATCAGAAAAAGCTAACAAATCATACACGATTGACATAAAATGAATCAAATGGCATGTAGTGGCTTCAGAAAAATCAGAAAAAGCTAACAAATCATACACGATTGACAGAAAATGAATCAAATGGCATGTAGTGGCTTCAGAAAAATCTGAAAAAGCTAACAAATCATACACGATTGACATAAAATGAATCAAATGGCATGTAGTGACTTCAGAAAAATCTGAAAAAGCTAACAAATGATACACGATTTATATAAAATGAATAAAATGGCATGTAGTGGCTTAAGAATAATCAGAAAAAGCTAACAAATCATACACGATTGACATAAAATGAATCAAATGGCATGTAGTGGCTTCAGAAAAATCTGAAAAAGCTAACAAATCATACAGGATTGACATAAAATGAATTAAATGGCATGTAGTGGCTTCAGAAAAATCAGAAAAAGCTAACAAATCATACACGATTGACATAAAATGAATCAAATGGTATGTAGCGGCTTCAGAAAAATCTGAAAAATCTAACAAATCATACACGATTGACAGAAAATGAATCAAATTGCATGTAGTGTCTTCTTAAATATCTGAAAAATTAACAAATGATACACGGCTGACATAAAATGAATCAAATGGCATGTAGTGGCTTCAGAAAAATCTGAAAAAGCTAACAAATCATACACGATTGACATAAAATGAATCAAATGGCATGTATTGGCTTCAGAAAAATCAGAAAAAGCTAACAAATCATACACGATTGACATAAAATGAATCAAATGGCATGTAGTGGCTTCAGAAAAATCAGAAAAAGCTAACAAATCATACACGATTGACATAAAATGAATCAAATGGCATGTAGCGGCTTCAGAAAAATCTGAAAAGCTAACAAATCAGAAACAATTGATAGAAAATGAATCAAATTGCATGTAGTGTCTTCTTAAATATCTGAAAAAGTTAACAAATGATACACGACTGACATAAAATGAATCAAATGGCATGTAGTGGCTTCAGAAAAATCTGAAAAAGCTAACAAATCATACACGATTGACATAGAATGAATCAAATGGCATGTATTGGCTTCAGAAAAATCAGAAAAAGCTAACAAATCATACACGATTGACAGAAAATGAATCGAATATCATGTAGTGGCTTCAGAAAAATCTGAGAAAGCTAACAAATCATACACGATTGACATAAAATGAATCAAATGGCATGTAGTGGCTTCAGAAAAATCTAAAGAAGCTAACAAATCATACACGATTGACAGAAAATGAATCAAATGGCATGTAGTGGCTTCAGAAAAATCTGAAAAAGCTATGAAATTATACACGATTGACAGAAAATGAATCAAATGGCATGTAGTGGCTTCAGAAAAATCTGAAAAAGCTATGAAATCATACACGATTGACATAAAATTAATCAAATGGCATGTAGTGGCTTCAGAAATATCTGAAAAAGTTAACAAATCATGCACGATTGACATAAAATGAATCAAATGGCATGTAGTGGCTTCAGAAAAATCTGAAAAAGCTAACAAATCATACACGATTGACATAAAATGAATTAAATGGCATGTAGTGGCTTCAGAAAAATCTGAAAAAGCTAACAAATCATACACGATTGACATAAAATGAATGAAATGGCATGTAGTGGCTTCAGAAAAATCTGAAAAAGCTAACAAATCATACACGATTGACATAAAATGAATCAAATGGCATGTAGTGGCTTCAGAAAAATCAGAAAAAGCTAACAAATCATACACGATTGACATAAAATGAATCAAATGGCATGTAGTGGCTTCAGAAATATCTGAAAAAGCTAACAAATCATACACGATTGACAGACAATGAATCAAATGGCATGTAGTGACTTGAGAAAAATCTGAAAAAGCTAACAAATCATACACGATTGACATAAAATGAATCAAATGGCATGTAGTGGCTTCAGAAAAATCAGAAAAAGCTAACAAATCATACACGATTGACATAAAATGAATCAAATGGCATGTAGTGGCTTCAGAAAAATCTGAAAATGCTAACAAATTATACACGATTGAAGAAAATGAATCAAACGGCATGTAGTGGCTTCAGAAAAAGCTGAAAAAGATAACAAATCATGCACGATTGACATAAAATGAATCAAATGGCATGTAGTGGTTTCAGAAAAATCTTAAAACCTAACAAATCATACACGATTGACATAAAATGAATCAAATGGCATGTAGTGGCTTCAGAAAAATCTGAAAATGCTAACAAATCATACACGATTGACAGAAAATGAATCAAATGGCATGTAGTGACTTCAGAAAAAATCTGAAAAAGCTAACAAATGATACACGATTGACATAAAATGAATGAAATGGCATGTAGTGGCTTAAGAATAATCAGAAAAAGCTAACAAATCATACACGATTGAAGAAAATGAATCAAATGGCATGTAGTGGCTTCAGAAAAATCTGAAAAAGCTAACAAATCATACACGATTGACAGAAAATGAATCAAATGGCATGTAGTGGCTTCAGAAAAATCAGAAAAAGCTAACAAATCATACACGATTGAAGAAAATGAATCAAATGGCATGTAGTGGCTTCAGAAAAATCTGAAAAAGCTAACAAATCATACACGATTGAAGAAAATGAATCAAATGGCATGTAGTGGCTTCAGAAAAATCTGAAAAAGCTAACAAATCATACACGATTGAAGAAAATGTATCAAATGGCATGTAGTGGCTTCAGAAAAATCTGAAAAAGCTAACAAATCATACACGATTGAAGAAAATGTATCAAATGGCATGTAGTGTCTTCAGAAAAATCTGAAAAATCTAACAAATCATACACGATTGAAGAAAATGAATCAAATGGCATGTAGTGGCTTCAGAAAAATCAGAAAAAGGTAACAAATCATACACGATTGAAGAAAATGAATCAAATGGCATGTAGTGGCTTCAGAAAAATCTGAAAAAGCTAACAAATCATACACGATTGAAGAAAATCAATCAAATGGCATGTAGTGGCTTCAGAAATATCTGAAAAAGTTAAGAAATCATACACGATTGACATAAAATGAATCAAATGGCATGTAGTGGCTACAGAAAAATCTCAAAAAGCTAACAAATCATACACGATTGACATAAAAGGAATCAAATATCATATATTGGCTTCAGAAAAATCAGAAAAATCTAACAAATCATACACGATTGACAGAAAATGAATCAAAGATCATGTAGTGGCTTCAGAAAAATCTGAGAAAGCTAACAAATCATACACGATTGACATAAAATGAATCAAATGGCATGTAGTGTCTTCAGAAAAATCTGAAAAAGCTAACAAATCATACACGATTGACAGAAAACTGGTTTTAACAAAGAGTCAGCAGGGATGAATTGGAAAATATTGAACTTCAATAGCTGGCAATGCCTACTTGATTGACAGAAAGATTGTTTTAAAAATAAGAATTAGAAGGGACAAAATGGAAACAAATATCGGACTTCCAAAGCTAACAATGCCTGCTCTACTGAGTGATATACTTGTTTAAACAATACGAGTTAGATGTGATGGAACAGAAACAATATTGAATTTCAATAGCTAATGATGCTTACACAATTCACAGATAACTTGTATTAACATTATGAGTTAGAAAGTATGAAACGAAAAAAATATTGAACATCAAAAGCTAACAATTCCTCCTTGTTTTTAAAATAAGAGTTAGCAGAGACGAGACAGAAATAATATTGAAAATCAAAAACTGACAATGGCTAGTCAATTCCCAGGAAACTGTTTTTAACAATTAGTGTTAGAAGTTATGAATTGGAAAGATTTTATTGAATTGCAAATGTTAAGTATAGGCATTTAGAAGGACTGAAATAAAAAATCTTTCCGCCAACTGCAAAACCTACACTATTGATAAATAACTTGAAAATTACAGTTGGAGTATATGAAATAGAAAATGTGACGTAATAAGAATAATCCTTTTGCTAATAATGTAGGTAGACGACTTTACGAAATTATCAATAGCCACATCAAACTTCTCGTTGAAATGATTGAAATTAGCAGTTCAACTGATTGAATCGAGTGATATTTCAAGCAATATAATGGACCTATTGGCAGATATTAGTTATTGCTTCGACTACTGTGTCTCTGAAGATGTATTGGATGGAAACAAAGGCGAATCTATGGAAAATATTGCCCATGGCGGAATGCCAAAGTGGCGCCTGGGTCTAGACAGCAGGCAACCTACGAAAGGGCAATGTAAAAAACTACCAGTTAAAAACTACAACTTCTTACTATTAACATATATAATTAAATATAGTGCTTCAGTATGAACACTATTATTATAAACTTTTATCATCTTGCGTGGGGTACAATGGTTAAAAATTATAAATACATATTTTAGAAGTTGAATAGGTGAGAACGCGGCTATTTTCCACAAAAATCTAAAATTCAAGATTTCATGAAAGGTTAAATATAGGGAAACAGAAATGGTCGAATAATTTATTTGAAATATTTTAATATACACAGGGTTATTGCCACTACGCCTCCTCGGCCTTACCCTCTCCTCAGACCTCAAATGGAACCACTATATTGAATCCATAGCTAAATCTACTGCTAAGAAGGTTGGGTCACTATGTCGATCCAGGATATTTTTTCCGCCTGAATCCATCCTGCATATATACAAGTCAACCATCCGTCCGTGCATGGAGTACTGCTGCCATTTATGGTCAAGCGCCCCTGCCGTTCTCCTCAGTGTTCTCGACAGGCTCCAAAGGAGAGTCTGTAATGTGATAGGTACTAATCTGGCAGCTCGACTGCAGCCACATCTCTACCGTCGAAATGTGGCCTCCCTTTGTCTGTTCTATAAATACTTTCATGGCTTCTGCTCGGACGAACTTAAGTCACTGGTGCCTCCTCAACAGGTGTTTACTCGTGCAACCAGACTGGCAACTGGGTCCCACCCATTCACAGTCAGGTTAGCCAAATGCAGACGACAATTCTACTCCATCAGCTTCTTCTCTCGTACTTCCCGCCTGTGGAACTCGCTCCCATATTCTTGCTTTCCTGACGGCTACAACCTCCAGAAATTTAAATGCAATGTCAATACTCATCTATTAACACTGGATTCTAGCTCTCTCCCCACCCCCGTATATCCTTCCCTTTCTCTCCACCTATGTATCTGTCATCGCACCTGCATTCTCAGATTTCTATTGCTCCTTTCTAATTAGTTTGTACTCCTCACTCTTTTCTAATTAATCTTTTTACAGTTATGTCGCCCCCCCCCCGCTCATCAGTGGCAGTTCTGCCTTCCTCGGGGTGAAATGATTAAAAAATAAATAAGTTGAGTTCGATCGAGCAGATCCTAATCCATCATCTGGCAGGGTTAGGGTTACCCTTTGTGTCGATACCCTCGACCAGAATTTGACACTAATCCATTACATTGGATCCCAAATGCATTCATCACTGTAATGGAAAAAAATGAAGAATCTTTCATAAAAAGCTCCTGAAGAATTTGCAGTGTGATGCAACTGAAACCTGAATTTCCAAGAAAAAAATTTAATGTGTTTTTGCTTGGTGCTGAATTTTAATTCTCACTACTGCCAGAACTAATGACGGCAGATCTTTCAAAATATGTTATTTCACCTGCTGTACAAATCAGCATTTTCAGAATTGATTGAAATTAAAACAAACTAATGTCCAAGTTAAAACAAAATAGCATTCACGTGTTAAGAACATTGAGATTGTTTAAAAGACAACAACTGCGACGAAGATTAAACCCCGATTCGAGGCACTTTGTAAAAATAATCAATCACGTCAACCACGTGAACTTATAAATGGTAATTTATTTTAATGTTTTTCATTGTTTGATTTTGGTAAGGTGAAGACTAAGGATTAATTATCTACAGCCACAATACTTTTATGTCACTGAGTGATAAATCAGTTGGATTCAAAGGTAAAATAATTGTATGTTTATTTTTTTGCTCATTAGACTGCAAATTTAGTGATGTACTTAATCTCTGATTTAAAACGTTTCTGAAATATGGGTAGAAGAAAATAAAAAATAAATTGTTTAATAAATAAATTGAGTGTCTACTCAAATAGAAGGTATCCACTAAAATAATGTTTGAAATGATAATACACAGAGTGAGGCAGAAATACCTCCCGCATATGCATTCCAGAAACACCTAACACATAATAGTAAGGCATGTAGCTAATATATATATATATATATATATATATATATATATATATATATATATATATATATATATATATATATATATATATATATATATATATATATATATATATATATATATATATCCCCCCCCATGTGCCGATGGCTTAAGGAGTAGAGACTCCGACTGACACCAAATCGGTCGAGTTTTCGATCCCGGGTGGATGTGTTTAGGCACACTGATGAGCTGTGATACAGCGAAACAGGCTTGTATGTGGATGACTATATATATATATAGATACAGTTTTATATATATATATATAACTGTATTTATTGAGTTTGCCTAAATAACTATTTTTATCCAAAAAGTGGATTTTTTAAAACAAGTACACAAGGACACAAACTAACGTTATCAATATTTCTGCCCGGTTGTCAATATTACTGCCCGGTTGTCAATATTACTGCCCGGTTGTCAATATTATTGCCCGGTTGTCAATATTACTGCCCGGTTGTCAATATTACTGCCCGGTTGTCAATATTATTGCCCGGTTGTCAATATTACTGCCCGGTTGTCAATATTATTTCCTGTTGTCAATATTATTGCCCGGTTGTCAATATTACTGCCCGGTTGTCAATATTATTGCCCGGTTGTCAATATTATTGCCCGGTTGGTTGAAATGGGAAGACACTGTGAAATTGATGTTGTTGACTGATACATTAGGACCTTGAATAAATTATCGCTGAATTTTGATGAGATGTAAGGTTTTATTTACAATAGTTAGAAAGAAACATGTCACTGAAAGTATTGTCCATTTCTGTTTACTACATTTTTTCATCTTTTTGGCAGTATTTGAATTGCACGTCGGAAAAACGACACGTCTTTTGAGTCTAACCACTTGTCAACCCATTTTTGGTAGCTTCATGGGAATGAAATTGCTGCTCAGCCAGGCCATGCGCCATCGATCAGTACAAATGATAATCGGATGAGGCAATGTTTGGTGAATACAGCGGGTGGGGGAAGGACTTCTCATTTAAGCGTTTTCAAGTTGATTTCCATCCGTTTTGTAACATGTGGCCTAGAGTTATCATGTTTAAAATCACTTCGTTATATCTCTGCTCGTATAGCGGCTGTTTTTTCTTCAATGCTCGCCTCAAACGCATCAGTGATAGTTGATATCGATCTCCCGTGATGGCTTCGGTCATCTGAGCAGCTCATAATAAACTACATCAAGCTGATCCTACCAAATGAAGAGCAGAAGCTTCCAACCATGGATATTCGGCTTTGCCACCGATGTTGATGTATGGCCAGACTTACCCCACGATCTTCTACGCATAGGTAACTATACGATGCAAAAAAAAACTTTTTATTTTCTTCTGTTGAAGCAGCTATTCACACGTCGCAAGACATTATCGGACGTCTCTCGGCTTCAACTCGTACAGCACCCAATGTCCTTGCGTTTGAATAATTTCTAATGTTCTCAAACGTTACGAAATTGTTGTGTGATCAACTCCTAATGATTCTGTAAGTTCAGCTTGCGTCTGACATGAGTCTTCATGAAATAATGCCGCCAATTCTTCATAAATTTTCTGTGCGCCAGAGCATTCTATATCTTTAACATCAAAATCTTTATTTTTTAGCGTCTAAACCAAAATTTGCATGTTCTTTCCGACAAAACATTCTCTCTATATATTTTATTAGTTTCTATGATACTAATAATAATCCACTACATATATTAGTTTTACTACAACCATGCTCTCCCGTAGACTTACTTGTCACTTTTCTGATCTTAGTTCTATTAAACAACATTTCTTAGCCATGTACATAATATTAGACAGATATTAGTCGATAACATAATTATACTCACACATGCACACAGTAAAAAGAACATTCAGATATTAGAGGTCATCTAGCGCAAACCAACCCACACTCAATAAAATCATATTTCAATCTCGTCACAACACATTATATTGCATTTAAACATATGGTTCTGTTGTTAACATTTCGGTCTCTCACGTGGTGTGACGTCATAGAACCGCATGACAAATTTACAACCTGTGTCTGCTATTCGGTGACTGTTATCGTCGCATGGCAATGTTTTATGTCAACACAAGATAATACCATCTTTGATGGTGGATGTCTTTATGTTAACCTCCCTGTAACCACTTTGAAGATGGCTCATATGAACTGAAAAATATTTAAATGTTAGACAATTTTTGTTTTTATTTTCATCAGAAATTAATGCCAAAATACGATGTTTAGAACAGCCCATGATTAAACATAATAGACATTCATTGTCTGTTATATTTAGCAATATATGTTTAGAACATTATCTGCCACCTCGATAAACTAAATATATCTATATCTATACATATACATATATATAATTGCTGAATAATCTATTTATGAGCACATAAAGAAGACACTTACTCAGGTACATTGTTCAATGTGTTTGCAGTTTCTGGTGTGATCAACAGTTTGACCAAGCTGGTACGCTCAACTTGTTTACGATGACTTGTGACTTTATGCAAACCGTTCCGTCTACTCACTTTCGCTGAAAAGACTCCATGATGATTCAAACCGTGATGATTCGAAAAGTCATCTCTTACAAAAATCGACAACGGTGAGATTCAAGAACAAATCTGATGCTAGGAAAGCAAACATTGTAACCAATGCCTCGAAAACTGCTCTCTTTTAACCACAATAGAGGAACTTTCTTGTCCGCCATCAGTATAGCCGGTGTTAGTCTCTTGAAGGCAACACATTGCGCCTCCATGGCTTCACTTTTTGGAATCAACAGCTGCATCTGCTACAAGGAAATTTAGGTCTTTGTGTCGTCTCATTTGCTCTGGTGCTCATCTCGAGTTTCTTGACAAATTAAAAAAAAACTGCAATGTAATCGATCGTATTTTGGCATTTCGACTTTAGTCCCTTTCTTACTGCCGTAACCTGGCTTCCCTCTGTCTTTTCTAGAAATATTTTCATAGCAACTGCGCTGAAAAGCTTTTTTTTCCATGGTGTCCCGTCCACGTGAATTTAAGCGTGCTACTTGATTGTCTTCAAGATCTTTTCCTTTTATTGTTAAAATAGATAACTTTAACTGCCACTTCAACTCCAACAGTTTATTTTCTCACACTTTCCGCCTGTGGAATTCCCTTCCGTTGCTTCACTGATGATTACAATCTTCAAAGATATAAATGCAACATCAATTGTCATCTTATATCTTCTTGAATCCCGTTCATCTCTTATTTTTCCTCAATGACACCTATTCCCAGTTTCACTCTCCAAAACCCCCTTGTGCTATTGGCATTCTCGCCTTGCTTGGGGTGAAATGATTAAAAACATACTATGAAAATATTTTACATCGATGTTCACCATTTATAAAGGACAAATGGAGTTAGAAGATTGCTGGGTAAGAGGAATAGTTTATGGGGATATGTGTGGAAGATAATCGCTGAATCCAGACTTGAACAGATTAAAATTATAATGATCGCGGAAGCATCCTCTTGGGAGTCGGTACTACAAAGCAGTGGTTTGTGAGAAGAAGCTGCTCTAGTGGAACATTCCATTAATGCAATACAAAGAGAATAATGGTGGTTTGCTACAATGTGGGGGACATGGCAAGTCTTAGCCATCAAGATTAGAACTGGTAGAACAAGGAATGTAGTTCGTTTAAACACTTTCCATAGATATAGCGATATATTAGCGAGAGGATCGCAACGTTTCGTCTGTGATAAAGTGATTGCAGGGTGGGAAATAATTCACCCTCTACAAGAACGTAGAGACGCTTTTGGATTGTATCGAGACTGGAATGTGACGACTATGCAGCTCCTACCCACATATGACAGCTCCAGTTCATTTTCGACCTGATTTGGCTCTTGCAAAGGTAGACGAGTTAGCTACTCACTTGAGCAATATAAGGAACATCTTTAGCGATGGATCGTAAGTCCAAGTTGCGCATGAGGTCTGGGTTGGGTTTAAGTTTTAATAGACGCTTAAAGTACGGGGCTTCCCTGAGGAAACACTCGTTCATTGTGAACGGCAAAAGTTCTGGATTCGCTCAATGATGGCAGGACGTCACTTGTTTGGTTTTCGAGGCAATGAATGTGACCCGCGAGTTTTGCCCTCACAAAGCCGTTAGAACTAAGTTAGAAGAGAGATCAGCTGCCAGGCGTCGTTCATTTTACTAAAAAGGTGACATATAAATTATTTTAAATGCGTAATTTTAGCACAAATTTTGGTGTCACATAATATTCATACCTGAAAACTGTTCATCTTCTATCCATATATGGCAGGAGTACATAAATGCGACGAGTACTTGCCCATATATGGCAGAACTATTCCAATTTCGGCCTGATTTGGAAGGAGTCTGGTACTTACTGAAGCGGTACCGGGAACTGACCATGTTTTTCGGCATCTTTAGCGATGGATCCTATGTATGTGTTCGTTCCACTTGAAGGCTGGGTTGGTAAATCTCAAAATGAGTTCAAGGCTTTGGTAATCCCTGAAGAAACCCCTGTTCATCCTAGTTGGTGAACATTCTAGGTACACTCAACAATGATGGCGAGACGTTACCTGTTTGGTTTTCGAGGTATTGAATGTGACCCACCAGTTTTTACCCTCGCATAGCTTTTAGAGCTAAGTCACTGGAGAGATCAGCATAATATATGTATGTAAAACTATGAATAAGAATATAATGTTATGGGTTAACCTTTTGGATCGTGAATTTAATAACAGTAGTTGTAAGGTATTTAATGACATAATAATTTAGAGTCTAATTCCTGGATCGGATAGTGCAGGTTTAGACTCAATGGAAACAGAGCCTGCGACAGTAAATAAGAACTAGACGATATGTCCCTGGTTATGATCAGAGGACGATTAAAGTAAAGGTTTTGTTCAAAATTCAGATCAGTAAGCACCTGATGAAGGCCAGAAAACACAATAACCGCAACTTTGTGATCATAACAATATTTTGTTTTCGAAACCATTTTGCTAACCACTTCATTATAGTGCAAGTTCACACAGGCAAAAAAAATTCTTTTCTAATTTTTGCCTTCTTTGTTAAACTAATTATTTGGGAAAAGTGATAATTTTTTAGGTGTTTTTCCTAATATCTAAATTGATGTGATTTGAAGTAAAGATGGAAATCTTTAACAAATAGTCCTCATTACTCTTTGTGCATCTCCTGTCTCTTTTCAACAAAAGTTTAGCTACAATTCGCCGCCATGATTTTTTGGTGGTGTCAGAATTTATGAAAAATACATTTTTCTTGAAAATCTTATTCAAAATTCAATTTAAATTTCACTGGAAATTATGTAAATGGGAACGAGAAACTAAAACAAATCGGAAAAAATAGCAACAAAAAAAACGAAAATGTCAGCAAAAGGAGAGAATAAATAAAGGAAAGCAAAACATGTCGAGAATGCAGAAGGTAGGCGACTGATAAAATAGCTTGATTTCATTTTGCTTGTTGAATTAAACGACTACAAATTCACCAATTTGTTTTCTTGATTTTAAATTTAATTTTCTAATTCTCTTTTTTTTTCTCGGCTCCATTTTTCTTTCTTGCCAACTTCTTCCTTACGGGTCAGTTATTCTAAGCACAAAACGATTTTGCGCCGAAGTGTCTTAAGAAAAAGAAAAGAAAACCAAAATGATAGAATTTAAATGAACAAATAGACGCCAGCTGTAAGCAAAGAAGAAAATTATGAAATACATACATATATACATACATACATGTATACATACAGATCTACGTTCATTCAATTATATACGCACACTCGTATTGATAAAGTCATTTCGACTTCTTATATTGATACTCTGAATAATGGGTCGACTAAAAGAAAGAGTGATAAGCGATTCGTATTGGCAGACGTACGAGCAATATGATATTTCAAAGAAGAGTCGAGTTTACACGACTTTGAAGGGAAGTGATATTAAACATTCGAAGAAGTTAAAGAAAAGAAAAAAGAAAATAAAAGATATAAAAGGAAAGAAAAAAGGTCAAAATGAAAGTAAATGGATAAAGAATTACAAAACTGGAAACGTGTATGACAAATGGAAAGTTAAAAAGGAAACGTAATAAAATTGAGGACTAAAGGAATAAGATCGAATGAAATTCGAAAGAAGGGATATATAAAGGAAGTCGAATGAAAGAGAATGTATTAAACAGTTTTATGAGAGCAAGAAGGAAAGAAAAAATAAGTGCTTGTCAAAAGATAATTTTAAAAGAAAAGGGAAGATAAGATGAAAGAATAAAAGTTGGAAAACAAGAAAAAGGAAAACAAAAAGAAAGAATAAACTGGGAAAAGGAAAAACAATAAAAATAAAAAAGAAAGGATAAGAGAAAAAACAAGAAAAAGAACAAAGAAAAATAAGCTGAAAATGAAAACAAGAAAAATAAAGGAAAAAATAAAGGATAAGCTAAAAGAAAGAAAAAGAAGAAAAAGAACGAAAAAAAAGAATAAGCTGAAAGAGAAAACAAGAAAAAAGGGAAAAAGAAAGAATAAGCTAAAAGAAAGAAAAAATCAAGAAAAAGTAAAAGAAAAAATAATCTATAAGAGAAAACAAGAAAGAGAAAGAAAAAAGAATAAGCAGAAAAAGGAAAAACAGTAGAAGAAGAAAAGAAAAAAGAAATAATAAGCTAAAAGAGAGAAAAAACAAGAAAATCAAGAAAAAGAAAGAATAAGTTGAGGGAAAAAAGACAGAAAAAAGAAAGGATGAGCTGAAAGAAAGAGAAAATAAAAAAGAAAAAGAAAAAGAAAGAATAAACTGAAAGAAAGAAAAAAAAAACAAAGAAAGGAGGTATAACAGTCACATGCATCTCAGCCAAATGTACGTGATACGGCGGCAGACTTCGATAAAAGCAGCGCCTAGTAGTATCAGGACATTATCATTCTTATATTTAGCCACATAGTGTAAATATTTTTTATATACCTGGTGCATTTTGTCATCTGTCACGTCACAACAAGTACCTCAGACAAACAACACTTCCCTCAAAATATACGCAGTGCCTAAAAGACCCGATTTTTGGATGACTCCAAGTTGGTAGTGATTATTATTATTATTGGATGATTCTAAGTTGGTACTTATCATATTTATCATTGGATGTCTCTAAGTTGATATTGGTTATTATTATAATTGTTATTATTATTATTGGATGACTCGAAGTTGCAACAGATTATTATTTTATTGTTATTATTGAATGACATCAAGTTTGTATTGGTTGTTATTGTTATTATTATGTCATTTGTCATTCCAAATGCACCTACTATCAATTGTTTTGTATATCTCATAAGCTTTCTTCTCTTAAGCTGAGCTTTCCAGGGATTATTATGTCATTCTTCATCACAATTCGATTTCTGCTATGGATTTTTGCTATGGATTTCTGCACTACCTAAAAAGTCTGCGGGAAGACCTAAGGCAGGTCGTGGTGTGTTGTTATGGCTCCATTTCAAGTTTTTTCATATCTCCCCAAACACCCCTAGCGTTACATAGACAAAGTTCTCCTTAGTGTGTGGGCTGTACTTAATAAGACAATTTTTTGTGTTTCTCTTAAGCTGGGGTTTCCAGGGATTCATTTTTTTTTCATTTTTTTTAACATTCCAAGTACACCTATTGTCACTGATACGATTCTTGTTTTCAATTTCCACATTTTTTCTATTTCAATTTCCAGGTCTTTATATTTTGACAGTTTTTCGAATTTCTTGGTTGCTATGTTACAATCCGCTGGACAAGTCATATAAATTAATAGGCAAGTTTTTTCTTTCTGGGTTTTTAACAATAATGTCCGGCTTATTGGCTTCAATTTTTCTGTCTGTGTAGATAGTGTAATTCCATAGAATGGTGACAGCTTCTGTTTCTGTAACCGGTACTGGGTGATATTCATACCAGTGTTTGTTTACATATTTTCCATAGTGTTTGCACATTGTCCAGTGTAAATATTTCTCCACTCTATCGTGACGATGTTTATATTCATTTGATGCAAGTACAGAACATCCTGAGATTAGATGGCTTATTGTTTCTTGGTATTTATCACAGAACCTGCATTTTGGATCAACATTATTATGTACAATATTTGCCTGAAAGTTCCTAGTGAAATGCCTTTAGTTTCAGACTTTAATCCAGATGCACGTAAACATCGATGAGTATTAACTTTGTCAACATTGGATTTATTAACACTTTTTGAATATTAGCCATGCAGAGATTAGTTTTGCCAGCGTTGTTTCATCTTGCTTGTATTTACTGCCGTCTTTCATTATTGAATATTTTTTCTTTCTGTTTTCATGTTGTTTGACTAATTGTATCATCCAGTCCTTTGTTGTTTATATGCATGTTAGTAAGCCAATAGTTGTTGTCTTGTATGACAATTCTAGCTGAATAAGACATCTTTCTCCTTCTTTACAGGATATGTATAGACGGTCTACATCAGCCTTTGGATGATTCATCTCATGCTTAGAAAAAAGCTTTCTTGTCTTAGAATCCATTCGTCTGATGTCGTTTAGAGTCCAGTTCAAGATGTTGGGATGGCAAGGTTATTAATGGTTCATCTGTTCTGAGAATTCAATTCATTTTATAATATTAGTCGTAGCCTTCTATAGTACTCTTTACGCACTATATCTTTCATTCATTTATGGTGAATTCTTTCATTCTCATTTACACCTAGGTATTTATTAGCTTCTTCTTGCTCTAAATCTTTTATTGTTACAGCACGGGCTAAGCTAACTGAGGATGTTTGCTGTAGTGATCCTCGTAAAACTGTAGCTTTAGTACATTTATTCAAATTAAATTTCATTCCAATGTCTTCGCTGAAGCATTTTACAGTTTGTAGAAAACCTTCTAGCTCATTGTCATTCTTAGCATACAACTTTAAGTCATCCATGTAAAATTTTGTGCTATTTTATAACCACTGTTTTGTTAAGTTGACTCGTTAATGCTATTACTGATATGCAAAATAGTAAGAGAGACAAAGATTTACCTTGAAATATATCTCTTTTGATTTTTATTTTACCAGACTTATACGTTCCATTTATATGATTGAGGTAAAGTGTTGTTTTCCACATCAACATACATTGTTTGATGAAATTAATGATGACAGGTGATACCGTGTCCATATTTAAATTCTTTAAGATCCAGGAATATGGTACACTATCGAATGCCTTACGATAATCTATCCAGGCAGCACTAAGATTTTTCTTAGCATTGAAGCAATTTTCCAAGATCATCCTATTAATAAGTAACTGGTCTTTACATCGGTAACAGCCACGTTTGCAGCCTCTTTGTTCAAGCGGTAGTATGTAATTTCTTTCCAAGAAGAGATATGTCTGTTTTGTTAAAATAGATGTTAATAGTTCGTATGTTGTGGGAAGGCAAGTAATTAGTCTGTAGTTTTTCGGGTTATTTGTGTCACTATTCTTGGGTAGAAGAAAGGTAATTCCTTTGGTCATCCATGAAGGAATTTTAGTGAGATCGTTAACCCTTTCTTGATGTTCTTTGGCTAGTTTTTGATGGAATTATGGGCAAAAGTGAAATATAAAAGTCACAATTTATATCTTTAATTAATAGAGCCATCCGAAAAATCAGAAATCCATGGAAAATTAAATCCATGGGAAATTTCAGACTATATAGGTAACAACTAAATTCTGTCAGAATATTAAAAAGAACTAAAGAACTGTTACGTGACTTCTTGTGAAAGTCACGAGGTACTGTTGTCGTGAAAATTCGTATTTATAATTTGAAAAAGAATGGTGAGAAGAATGTTGAAATATTAAGAGAATTTGCTTTTTCGCGGTTCTCCGTGAAAGCCACCAGATGCTTACCGTGCTAAATCTCAAATACGACAACTACTACTGTTACAACAACAACAAAAACTAATAATAATAATAATAATCGATCAAAGGAAAATATGTTGGGGGAATTCGATATGAATGAAAAAAGTGAAACACTTTCCACCTCAGCAACGGTAAGGATTCTTAGGAGACTACTTAATTTTCAACAGATTACACGCCTCTCCGAAAACCCGGTTGGTTAACTTTGAATTTAGAGCTTCTTCTCACTTTGATCTGTATATGATAACGAGCATCACTCATTGTGTTACATAGTGTGGCAGAACGGTGGTTTATTTGAGAAAGGAGGAAGAGGTAATGGTTAGCTAAGTAAAAAAAAAAAAGAAAAGAAAAAGAAAAAGTGACAGTCGGGTAAAACATACACTTGGAAAAACACTTCTTTTACATGTACTTTATTTTCAAGCAGGAAATGATATCACGCAGTTCACACGTGCGCCACTAATTAAAAAACGTTCTCAAAGTTATTCATACAAAAGGGTTTTACCCCTATTTTTTTTATTAAATCATGTGTCAGCCGATTTTACAAGCACAGCATTTGACAAAATATTTACTTAGCTAAGTCTCATCGTTTTTGTAAGCAATCACACATAAACTCTCTCTTACATACATTTATATCCAAACACGTACAAAGGTGAATTTCTAAGAAAAATTGCTTCCATGTGGCACAAAGTCGAGAGCATAGGTCACCTAGTGAGAATTGAACTCACTACTCAACTGTAATTATTCTAGCGAGACAAGTTCGCTAACCATTGTACCACGTCGTAGTGCTCTACAAAGATCGATGAATAAGTTTATAGTTATTAGTACATTGATAAAGAAGGAGATTATGTAGAAACTTGTTTTCGAAGAATACAAAGGAGGAGAAGAAGAAGAATAAAAAGAAGGAAAAGAAGAAGGACGAGAAGCAGAAAAATAATACAAAGAAGAAGAAGAAGAGGAAGAAGGTGCTTATGAGGAAGAAAAGAAAATATCTGTCCGTTGCAATCAAGTTCAATGAAAGAAAGATAAGTATTGAGTGAGTCCATCAAATCAATTTGAAAATGCCGTGAGCCATTCTCTTCTCTTCACCCGAATGCCAATTCTAAATAGCACTCCTATTATCTTGCGTTTATTGAGATGAAGAAGAGGCTGAGAAACGAAGCTGTTAGCAAGAAAACGTAAAAAGTTTAACAAATTTTTATCAAGCAAACGAAAAACAATAGAATTAGAAAAGGGAGCAAAGTCAAGCACAGCTAATGAAGGAAGTGCATTGTAGTGCAGTGGATATCGGCTCGGAATGAAAAATCGGGGTGCCGAGTTCGAATTCCAGTTGAATTCCTTGCAATGACTTACGCGCAAACACCCTATTATTAATTATTATTATTAATCCGTTTCTTCCATCCACTTATGGGTTAAAAAACTGGACAGATTGGGTAGACTGGAAACCAGTCTACCACAGAAAGTAATGGCAACCTAGTGCGAGATAATCTTCTGCCCAGTCAGTCATGTATTTTTGAAACATGATCGTCCAAGTGTGTATCACGTATGGCACTCAACTGACTGACTGAATGAAAGAACACACGAATGAGGAGAAAAAGAAAGCAAAGAAGAAGGAGAAACGAAGTAGAAGAAAATGATAATGAAAAAAAGAATATAAGGATGACGAGGAGGGAGAAAGAGAAAATGGAAGTGAAGAAGAGCGAGAAAAATGACATGAAAGAAGTTGAACAAAAAATAATAGAAGAGAATAAAAAGAAGAATGATAAAATATAATGATAATAATAATAATAATAATAATAATAATAATAATAATCAATGTCCAGATGCTACACCAGTTATGGTTGCAATGGTTTCTGACCTTAACTGATTGGAGATGTTAGCATGAACACTTTTTGTTTTGCTGAATTACAGTAAATATCCAATTGAATACGACAAATTTTCTTGTTAGTCGACTGACCGTAACCAATTGGGCGTGTCACTTAAGGGTTGATGCCCTAGGCATTTTTATTCATTAGCAGAATACTGGTTGGGTGTCGAGAAAGTTGTATTTTTTACGTGTGAAAGATGAGTCAATCAAAACGACTTAGAAATCATATCTAGATACTTGGGAACACCCTCAATCTGATAGCGTCTGAGCGGACTGGGTTACCCGCCCTGAAGGTATTTCTAACTTGTTTCACCCCCCCCCCACCTTCAAGGTTATGTGCTGCTTTTATCAAAACATCTCCCTATATCATGTACATTTAGCTGTGATGCATGCGTCTGGTAATACCCTCAGACCAGGTGTTACGATGAGTATATCGGGCTTCGTATGCTTTTACCACGGTATCATTTTGTTGGCATGTTGTTCAATCAATCATTGAATCACCAACAACAATAACACTTACTTGTACTTTTGGTGGCATTAACCCTGGGCGGCCTGAGTTGGCTTGTTCTATAAAAGAAGTTTCATAGAATGTTTTTAGCTCCACAAGCAACTCCAACCACATGTGGTGCAAATATTTTTCTGCTGTGGGTTGCCAATTCTGCAGTAGACAATACATAGCTGAAGAAGAATACAAGGATTTATACTTTTCTTCTTGTATTCAGCACGTCCTGTGAGTTAAATTTTTCCAAGCCCTTGCTTTTCTTTTTCTGTACAAGTTTTATTTTGTTTCCATTTTCAAACCTCTTCGTTACTCACTTGTTTTGTTGATAATATATCTTCTATAGAACCTCGTTTTATAGAACACCTTCAAGTCTCTTTATCTGTGGGTCCTGGGCATGGCGGTAAACTGCATCCGGCAGTAAGGCCTCTGATTGGAGGGTTGTAAGGAGCATGAAACCACCTCTTAATTGCTGTTGTTTTCAGGTCCATCCTGACCCCGAGTGGTAGCACCTATTAGGGTTCCAGCTATGGGCAAATAGTTAATCCCCAAACTGGGGTCAATGCAATATGAAATTATAAAAATACACCTTTATAGAAATATAGACATAAAAATAGGCTTTCATAGAAAAATATATATTTTTGAAGGAAAAATATTATCAACAATACATTTTTGAAGAAAATATTACCATAACACATTTTTGAAGGAAAAAAATTACTCTCAGCAAAATATTTTTGAATACAAAACTAGAAGACATTTTCAGTTTTCTAAATAAAAAAGAATAAAAACAAAACAAAAATTCGTTAAAATCTGACTAAATCAACCTTCACACTATAACCAAACATTAAAAAATACCTTAAAACCCCAAATTTTTTGGCATTAAATAACCCACAGAGGAGTTGATATGCCATTAAACAAAACTCAAACTCAATCTTCATCTGTTAGAACATTTTTGAACATTAACTACTATACAAAGGAATAAATATTACTTGGAAGTTCAGCACTCTTTTTGAACGAGAATTTACAATATTTTAACACTTTATTTACTTTTTTGAAGATCTCTTTTACTATTCCAATGCGACTTCGTATCACTGCGTTACATTTTCCGTCGTTTGTTAAACCACTGCTAAGAAATAAAACTTCTGTATTGCTTGATTCTGAGTTCCCCAATTTGTAGCTGCCATCTTGGGCTGTTTTCCTTCCGGACGACCATACATTCTTTTCTTTTTTCTTTATAGTTAATAGTTTGTCTTTTCTTTTCACTTTCCTTTATTAATTAATTAATCATTTGCAATTTTTCTTTTAACATTTCTTTCCTTATTGTGACTGTGGTTTTATCCTTTCATCACTCGTTGCACTTTTGTGAACATTATACCTTTGCGGATCTATTTAAAGGATTTTGGAAATTCATGTTAGGCTACTTGAGAAAAACGTCAGCACATTGATAAATATTCTTCTTTCTCTCTCACTTACGGAGATTGCCAAGCAAAAGGACAACTGTAAAAGAACTCTATAGCTATTTTAAGTAATCTCCTAATTTATAACAGTTATAAAAGCAAGTGAAACAAAAATGTCCTTTCTAAAGCACCAGTCATATATTTTTTTATTCATTTCACTCCAAGCAAGGTATGAAAACTACAAAGACACAAGGGGTTACCGAGTGTGAAAGAATAAGGATGAGAAAAAAGGAATTATTATTAAGGAGTGAGAACAATACAAAAAGAGAAAACGAAAAGAACAGTCGATAACAATTTATATTGCATTTAAATTTTTGAAGATCAAAATTGGTTGAAATGTATGAAGCCAGAAAGGTGTTCCACAAACGATAAGACGAGAGAAGAAACTGTCAGCATAGACGTGAAGGTTACATCTAGCCGATTAAAACATAACAAGGCTAATTTTAATCAATTAAATATATTTACTTTATACACCGTAGGCAATCTCATGAGTCCGGTTCACACTACATACCCGTTTTTTGAATAAGATTCGAGATTTATACGTTTTTTTTCTAGCTATTTACCCATTCCTGTGCTTTGTGAAGCAGAAATCGGAGAGCGAGTTCGAATTCCAGTTGAATTCGTAGCATTCACTTACGCGCAAATACCTTTGCGAAAGGTATTAATCCATTTCTATTAGGTTCTATAGCCTTGGTTTGTAAGCAGTCTACCATAAAAAGTAATGGCATTCTACTGTGGGAAAACATGCTGTCCGTTCATGCATGTCTTTTTCAAGACATGATCGTCCAAGAGTCTATCACGTGTGGTACATAACTGACTAACACAAATACTCCCCGCTAAGGTGGGTTGTAGCACAAGTCCGTTTTTTTTGTTTACGTGGGATATCCAAGCGTATATGTAGACCCCGCATGAGTAAGATAGAGTTTTCTTTATTAATTTCCCATAGCCTCATCTGGGCTCTTCTCTTTCCAAAAACGGAGAGCCCAACAAGTCTGATTTATTGTAAAAACTGTTTTCTGTTTAGAATTGTGTTTCCAATTTCTTCTTCTGAAGTATTTTCATTCTCTTTCACTCTCAGCAACCCGTTGTATCTTAGAGCCATTATCGCCTTGCTTAGGTCGAAATGATTAAAAAATAAGCACAAAAAATAAATTAATTAATTAAATTAAAAAGAAAAATGGTAAATTAATTAGAATTAATCTCTCCAAGAACAACACATATAATGACTTATCAATCCGATTATTGAATGAAAAACTTGCCTGCAGATAATGTATTCGAAATTGGTGTGTAGGGAGAATTCTTGATTTTACCGTCTTAGGGCTGTCTTCTATTTACCATCTGATGGTTACGCTTGTCTTCACCTCTCCCACTGTCTTCTCAAACAGCCTGTCACTAGTTTCTGCGGTCACTTGCAAGTTGCTGCCAGTAATCTGAATCAATCTCTGAACAGGTTACAATCTTTATTCATTGCAAGTGAGCCCGTTCCATAAAAAAATGACGGCAAAATATTTATATTGATAAACCGTCTAAAATGACGGCAACATATATATTGATGTACCTGCTGTTGAGCATCTTACATTAGACCATAAAGAAAAATATCCCAAAACCTGAAGGCGACAGGATATATATATATATATATATATATATATATATATATATATATATACATTACGCTAAAAATTGTGAAAGCTACTGTTTGAAAAAGTTTGTAGTTTTTCACATGTTCTAACGTAATAATTAATAATAAATATTCATTGCTATAAAAATATTGAGCACTGTTTTAAAATATTGTTTTGAAAATTGCAATTATTTTCTTCGTTCTTATTCATTGATATATATATATATATATATATATATATATATATATATATATATATATATATACACGGTATACATATAGTAGAGAGTATTTTTCAATATGCAGTCACTGAAAATATATTAAATTCTGAAAAAAAAAACAAAAAAAAAATGGCTATGCTCTTATTTCGTCTAACATACAATTCACCGGAATCGTTTGAAATAGAGAACTAAATAATAATAAAAAACATGCATTTCCTCGCTGTAGGTTGCGTCAAACACAATTAACACTGCAATTTTACTATTTAATTTTACTATTTAAATTTACTCTTTCTTTCTGATCCTTTAAAGTTAAGATTTTAAATTTGGCATATTGTAAATATTCATGGAGCCTATCTTTCGTTTTTAATGGAAGTATGCAGTTAAGAAGTTTTCATTTCTACATTAGATCACCTTTGAAAAATTATATGAATCCTTCTATTTACACAATCTGGATGAATCCACTTTGTACAGAACTGGTTACTATGCAGTATATAACTATTTTATTACCTTTGTCTTAACGATGACGCATTGTATTCGGTCGCGTGTTTTTTTGTTTTTTTTTATTCGTAGTCAAAATTTCTCAAACCTGCTGTATAGATTCGGATGAAACTTTCAGGGATGATTGGCCTCATGACTGGTACGAATTGATTATATTTTGGGTTCGACCCGGTATGAGATAAAGTTTCTGGGTTATTTTTCCTTTTTCTTTTACTTATATTTTTTCGTCCGTTTTACATGCCAAATACTGAAATACCTCCCATAGACTGCTTTACGTCTTTACATTTCGTCCACAAAAATATTATTTTTATAATATAAATTTAATATTTATTATCTAAAAACAAAAATGAACAAACAAAAAAGTAGTCATGTTCATTACAGCTATACTCATTTTTATAGCCATCTCTTGCTAATCGCTTACACAATGCCGGTATTGCTTTGGCGGAGGTTTGCTGTCTTTGACTGCTCTTGTTAATATTGTTGTTACCTTTGTATGCATTGAATCTTCAAACCAGTAGTATATGTTTACTCACTATAAAGATCGTATTACTGGCAATATTTGTTTAGTCAGTTACAAGACCACAACCTGTTAGTAGTATCTGGTGTTCGTTGGCTCTCATCCATCTAAGTACTGATCAGGATCAACGTTTCTTAATTTCATCAGATAAGAAACAGTTCTTTTAGGGCGACTTGACCGTCTAACTGGTTTCAGTAAGTCATCCCTTACTATAGTTTCAACAGCCCCCTCTATTTTCCAGAGTTACAGCTATATCACATTAAAACACCAGTTCCAGTACGATCAGCGAAGTTAAGCAACATAGAGTCTCGTTAGTACCTAGAGGTGTGACCGCTTAGAAATACCCGGTGCTGTAAGCTTGGATCTGAGTTTGATGTAATGGATAACGAGATGGAATTGTTAACCGGAGAGTCAAGTACCAATTCCAGTCGGGTTCGTTATATTCACTTACACGCAAATAGGATAAGGTATAATTCTACCTTTTTTTCACTCAGCTATAGGTTAATTAGTAAAACTTTTATCACTAAACAATCATTATTTCCAAAATAATTCTTACAATTATTTTCTGGCTTTAAATAACCCGCAAAAGGTTGATAAGCTGTAAAAAACAGATCACTCGACTTAATGGATTTTCAATTATTCTAATCTTCTTACATTGTCTGTCAGAGTTGTTCTCGGTAATAAATGACATAAGCGTCACCTTCATATGACCTATATTTTCAGATACCTGTCAAGATCAAAATATATTCTATGTTTTCCTCTTTCTTTGCCGTGAAAAAGACATAATTTTCCACAACATTTTTTATCGGAATTGATAGATCTTTAGATTGATAGATCTGGAGTAGATAGATCTTTAATTGGAGTAGATAGATCTATCTATCGCCCGGTTCACACTCCACCCACGTCTATTGAACAGGTTAAGAGGCTCATCCCTTGTTCCCTGTTTAGGATGTAGTTTCCGGCTTTTTCTTTTCCAATCTTTTCACTATTACGTAGCACCCTAAACATCAGTGGCGTTACCGCCCTGCTCGGGGTGATACGATTAAAAAAGAAATATATATATATATAAATTCGTAGCATCATTACTCAGCAATATTTTTACCATTGCTTTGAATTACCTTTCAGCTAAATTTTATATTCCATTATAAAACAAAGATTCGGGTTAGCATCTGATAAATTCTTGGATGAATCTTTATGTCTTTAACTTATTGAAATTGCTGACCAATAGCCATTGTATGGAACGAAGAGGTTTATTCTCTGAGGATGTCTGGCCAGTATAGTATACGTAGCACGTGGAAGAATTTTCCTTCTTAGTTTCACGATCACCCGATACGCGTTATTTTGCAGCAAAGTCATCGGTTGAATCCCTTACACATTTCTTTTTGTATTAAATGCGTCATTAAAATTAGTGAACGATACATTGTACTCGTAGTGTTTGGACAATAACAGTTTCGTCTATGTTCCAGCAGTTCATAAAGAGGAATTCCCTTTGAATCGCATCAAACACAGTGAAGACTGTTATTTCCGTTCAGGGTAAGATATTAATGACCATCTTAGATGTAGCCACAACTTGCTTGGGCTTTTCTTAATAATTTCATTTTTTTCTTAAAAAACACGTGTGACTTTTTCTATATCAAGCAAGAAGAAAAACAGAAACGCTTAAGCACTAACCGATGTTCATTTCCGTAAGTTTATGCAGAACAGATTTTCACATCAGAAATATTCTTGGGACTTGTAAACAACATGATGATTACACATGCGATAAACAGCGGAAGAAACTTCAAAGACACTATAAAGACACAATATATATATATATATATATATATATATATATATATATATATATATATGTATGGATGTATATACACACATATATATATAGTAACGTAAATTAATAAATATACATATGAGGATGGTGTACATATATATAGTATTATTATTCAGGTGTTAATAAAACGGTGCTCAATGTATGAACAGAACTGTATATATTAATAAATATTCATTTAATTCTATGTCGGCATGGTGTAATGGTTAGCAAGCTTGTCTCGCTAGAACGAGTTACCACTGAGTAATGAGTTCGATTCTTACTGGATATTCCATACTTTCGGCCTTCTGCCATATTTAACCGTGCATAGAAAATCACTTATCTTACATCTAGGGCGCGACTCGGAGTTTCATGCGCTATGCAATCACAAGGTGCATATTTCAAACTGAACGTTTAATAGATTTGAATTTAAGTTCACTCGATGTTCATGGGAATTAAATCTTATAAAGTTAATCTACTGTTTCTTTAATAGCAAAATTAAAAATTTAAATATTACATGTGGATAAAAATTTCAAACTTTATTTCAATTAAATAATGTTACGTTTCCGTGATTTTTACTTATTTCTGCTTACCTTGTTTTTAACAGAGTGTTGAGTTTACTTTTTTCTAAAGAATGAATGTATTTAATTTTAGAATTGTCAAAAATTTCTTTATTGCTATAGTTGGTATTTAAACGAAATTGGATAAATTTGTGTAGGTTGTTGGCAATAATGTTCGGGGGATTTGATTCCCTGTTAACGTAATCTATCTATTGTCGGAAATTAAAAAGAACAACAGTAAGAACCCAGTTATCACATGGAATATTGTAGCTAAATCCAAACATTATAATAGAAAAAAGATAAGTGTAATATATGCCTTTTAGAAAAACTTCTCATATTGAACCATATCAAGAATCCGAATTTTCTTAATAAAAGAAGTGATTTAATGACCACCTGCAGTCAGAGAAAAAATACTTAAATTCTTAGACCCAGATTGATATAGAGCGCTCACTTTACATTTGCCGCATTCTTTCTTTCTTTCTTTCTTTCTTTCTTTCTTTCTTTCTCCCTACCCCGCAATCTTACATTTTTAATTCTTAATTCTAAATTTTATCTTTTAATTTTTCTTTTAATTTTTCTTTTCTTTTCTTTTTTCTTTTTATTCTTGTTTAAAATTTTTTTCCTACATTTTTATGTACATATAATATTTGAATATTTAAATTTTTAAGACTATGATTTACGCCCCTTTGACTTCTTCTCCCTGCATTTTATTATTTTTTGTTTTTATTTTTATTTGCACTTTTATTTGATTTTAATTTTAATCTAAATTTTAAATTTTCATTCACATGTAACCGTAGAGTATTTAAATTTTAATCTTGTTATTAAAAAAGCATTTACTTAAATTTATAAGATTTAATTCCCATAAACATCGATCGAACTTAAATTCAAATCTATTAAACTGTTAGTTTGAAATATACACTTGACGATTGCATAACGCATGAAACTCCGAGTCGTGCTATAGACGTAGGATAATATATATATTGTTGTTATATATATATATATAGGATTAATGTGGAGAAGTTTCTCACTTAATTGAGCAAAGTTATGTCGACTTCAAACTTTCGTGTAGGTACCGTTATGATGGTCTTCAGGAGTTAGAGCTTAATTTCAACCTGCCATTGTGTCTCAGTTGTTTCATTATTTATACAGAGCTTTGTGTAATTTGATATGAATTAGATTAAAAAATTAATATAAATAAGAAAAAGCAGGGACACGACAGCAGTGGAAATAAAGTTCTGACGAGTGAAAGACATCCTAAATGTGATTTTACGAAAATTTGTAGTCGGCATGACTCTGTTAAATTAAGTTTGTGCTCGGTTAACTTTCCCACATTATTCCTATTAACGTTTTTACGAAAAAAAAATCAATCAAACAAACAAACAAACAAACAAACAAACAAACAAACAAACAAACAAACAAACAAACATAAAAATGCTTGTCAAAATATCTTTTTATTAGTAAACCACTGAAGAAACAACGATCTTGGTGTTAAGCATTATCAAAACCCAGCACTATCTATCTATCTATCTATCTATCCATCTATCTATCTATCTATCTATCTATCTATCTATCTATCTATCATTGTGCATTTGGGTAGCAATCACTCTTTTATACAAGTTTCATTATAAATGACTAACAAAGTACTGCAATTTAGTTTACTTCTTTGTTTGTCAGTTATGTCTCATTTAAATACACATGGAAACCTACCAATATCAATCTGCAACATATTCGTTGATAATACAAATATAATAGCCTCACCTATATGTATGAAAGGCTACAAAGAAAGAGGAAGTATTATGAATAAAAAAAAGAAAAGCCAACACTCAATAATATCAAATTTGACTACAGCCACAATGTGCAAACCGTGTTTGGAAAACATTCCTATGACTCTAGACACATACATAAAACAATCTTTACATTTACATAAAAGTGAAAATAAAATTCATCCTTGATAATGGCTAAAAGTATCGCAGAAAGCGTTCGGACATACAAAACATTTGGACAATTTCTATATGATTTACGCACAGAAAAGAAAAACTTATAAGAAGCCATGAAAAATAAGAGAAAAAAAAACAACAAAAGTAAAAAAACAAGCAAACATCAAAACAAACAAAAAAACTCAAGCGCAGTACCTTATCAGTCGTTTTTAATGAAACTTCGCGATGTGGTGCAGTGAATATCGGCTGAGAACGAGAAATCGGAAAGCCGAGTTCGAATTCCAGTTGAATTCGGTTCATTCACCTACGCGCACATAGCCTTCGGAAAAGTATTAATCCTTCTATTCTCCCTCTATCTATGGGTTTAATAGCAGGACAGACCGAGTGTTATATCCTTGCTTGGTAACAAGTCTATTGAGCAAATAATGGCAGCCTACTGCGGGAAAAAGTTTCTGCCCAGTCAATCATGTCTCGAGATATGATCGCCCAAGCGATGGCACGTAACTGACTGATATCTTCGCAATTCCCTCCTCATGGTGATCTTGGAAGAGATCGAAAGTAATTTGTTTAGAAAAGAAAACTAGAAAGGATATTTTTAAAAAATAAGTAGACATAATAAAATGAAACACGTTTGAATATATATATATATATACACACACACACAAACACACACACACATATATATATATATAAACATATATGTGTTTGTGTGTACACGCGCATGTATTCATGCAGCAGTCTTTGATTAATCAGTCAGTTAAGTGCCATACGTTATACACACTTGAGTGATCATGTCTCGTAAGTGACGTGACTGACTGGACAGATTTTCCAGCAGTAATTTGCTATTACTTTCTTCAGTAGACTGGTTGCTAGCCAAGGCTACAGAATCCAATCAGATGTTGCTATTTAATCTGTCGATTCTATCCCCCCCACCCAGCTATGGATTGAGAAATGACGGATTGATACCTTTCCCGAGTATATTTGGACGTAAGCGAATGCAAAGAATTCAACTGGAATTTAAACTCGGATCTATGATTTCTCGTTCCGAGCCGATATCCACTGCACCACAAGGCACATCCCTTTGTGTAATAAGATTTAAATCTAATTGAAACTGAATTATAATATTTAGTTTTTACCCGATCTTGATAATGGTCAGAAATATACTTAAAAGCGCCAGATTACAAACGTTTAGATAATTTTTGCAGTCAATCATTTAACTTACTTAAACTAAAATCTATCTTATTGTCTTTAAATAAACCTCGGGTTTAACATAACTTATCAATATTTTGAAATGATATTCACCGAATAGTCACACTATAGATATTTTTGTATTGTGTAGCATGGGGAGCTGGTTAATGTTTCTTTGGTTCGGCTTTGTGTCCGACTTAACCGAACTCCCTACAGCTTACAAGTTATGCACAGTTATAATCATCAGAAGGTTTTTTCATCATCAGATTGGTTGTCAGTTGAAATGTGTGAATGAGTGGAGAAGAGTGGAATAATGAAATATACATTATGAATGTTAAAATAAAAATTTATTAAAGGGAGGAATAACATAAGTTGTAGAAGTTAATGTTCAATTCGAAACATTCTTAAGACGTTAAGGGTAGAGTTCGTACAAAATGTTCTAGTAGTAATTGTTGAAAGAGAGATAAGGAGAAAGAGAAAGAGGACAATGTTCGGGTCGGTTGAAATTTGATGTTACATTTTAGATATGTTTCTCTCTCTTTCGCTGCTCCCATCTCTCTGACCCTTGACTGACAACGAGGTCATTTATATAGTCTTTTTGAATTTCGCACTGGATCGCCAAGTCCTTCCAAGTTTTATTAGTCGCTCCCATTGGCCAAAAATCATTTTAACACATACTTGCGAAATCTGGTTTCGACTTTTTCGTTAAGCACATGGTCAATCCCTTTTCTATTTAGGAAAACCAGGATTTCATACATCGTTGTGAATTTTGTGAAGAAGAAGGTTGATTTTAATTTATTTCGTTACAATCGATCAAATGCTTTAATATTTTCTGTGTGCATCTATTTTCGAACGCTTGTCTTTTACTTTTCTGTTTTCTATTTGTCGTTGACCTGTAGAGGCGAAAAATTGAAAAATGGTGTTTTCCTAGCGACAAAATATCCTCACTGAAAAGCAGGTTATTTTTTACAGGAATATGAAACGGGGGTAAAAATGAAGTAAAGGCGCGAATTCGCAAAACGGGGACGCTAGTTAATTAAGCTTGTTTGGTGCTAAACAGGTTAATTGAAATCCTTTGGCGTTGATCGTGTTAGTGAATGAAATGTTGGCGTATTTGTTTAATTTGACTTAACCTTGATATCACAGCTTACATGAAAAGCTCTCTCTCTCTCTAACTCTCACTCTCTCTATATATATGTTTGTGTGTATATGTATGTGTGTGTGGGTGCATGTGTGTGTGTGTGACTTTCTGTCTGTCAATACAAACTTATCGTCTCAGAAATAAACAGACACATTTGCTTTTTCATTTTAATCTATTGCCCAGCTAAACATACAAACATGTATTCAATATCCTAACTTCGTTACTTTCTCTCTCTCTCTCTCTCTCTCTCTCTCTCTCTCTCTGTTTCACTTCAAATCATGATTCCCTCTCCAGCCCACTCTAGCTTGTCGTCCCCACAGATGTCAGTGCACGTGTATCATGCGTGATATTAGCCGGGATTAACACCATCAAATGAGATATTCATAAAAAACAAAAACCGCGAAGCAAATAAGAAACACTTTGTCAACATTTTTAGAAGCGAAATGATTTCATCTCGGCTCCGATTTCCTTCCCTTTTGCCTTTCACTTTTGCTATTTTTCTTTTTTTTAAATCTAACTTGTTTTTTGTTTCTCTTTTTTTCCCCCTCTCTTTAAGTTCTTTGTCCCTTATTTTTAAAAAGTCCCATTTTTGGATTCTTCTCTCGCTCTTCCTCTCTCTAACGTTTCTGATACTTTTTTTTATCAACGATTTTCCTTTTTTTATGCTAAGAAATGCTACCTTTAAAAAAAGAAAATGATCGGCTCCCTGTAACATTCCAGTAAGTACCAGACACCTCATGTTATCCTTTAACTTTATAAGAGACAAATGAAGCCAAAAACGGATTACCTTCGCCATACTTAGACGAATGCTGCTCATTGCTCTCCTTCCATTTTTATACTAGTGTTTTGTCCCCACTTGGGGGTTAACTATTTGCCCATAGCTGGGATCCTAACAGCTGCTACCACCCAAGCTCAGGGTGGACCTGCGAACAACAGAGCTGGTTCTATGCTCCACTTCTCACAACCTTACAATCAAGACCCATATATACTGTAATCACTAATAAATAAACATTTTTCCAGAAAAATTAATTATGCCATTTTTACTATATGTAGTTTTTGAAAATTATATTTTTTCGTTATGAAAAGGAAATGAAAGCATTGTAGATGCGGGTGGGCCACCTTTGTCTGCTAGCAACCATTTTTTTCAGATCCAGTCCACCACTGCTTTCATCAGTATTCTTCGCATTTCTTATTATTACAAACGTTGTATTTAACAGACACTCATATTTGAGTATAAGTTCCTGTTTTTAACCGAGAAAAAATGTCTACCGTCTTGATGGAAAGTCTTAAGAAAGAATATGTGCTACTTTATATGCCCTTTTGAGTTTAATGAACAGCTTTCAAGCTACTAAACATGTTAGAATATTAAGTCCATTAAGTGTTTAAATATTCTTTGCATTATATGAATGTCCACTCAAATATGAAAAATGTAGAAATGCCGGAGGGGGAGTTTAAAATGAGAGAAATAGAATCGACGTGTCGTGTTCAAAATCCGCTGGAGACAATTCGCACGAATCTTGAAAGGTAGAAATTCATGTTTTCTTTTCACTGGTTCTTTTAGTTAACCGAATAAAATTACATGATAGGCTGGTTCCTCTGGTTTTAGATGGCAACCATTCTATAAAAAGAACCAAACCATGGAAGAAAGCATTGGGATGCCACGTCACTAACTTTTCAATAAAAAATCATGGCAATACACTTTGCAGATAGTAATTAAAAGACGAATCTGTCGGGTTGATCAAGAGATATGGAATTGAAAGTGGTGTCGTGTCTCACGACTTTCAATAGGATACAGTCATAACAAATCTCCTCAGCATTCCATCGTGTTATTCTTTATTATTTGTGATATATGAATTTTCAGAGCAGTCATATCTGATAGCTTTTGTATTTGTCTATATTTATGAGATGAGGTATTATTCACATTATTCAGACTATTGTCCTCATCTTTGTTACCATTCGTAAAAATGGCAACAAAGATGAGGACAAAAGTCCGAATAATGTAGTGCTGATAGCTTTTATTAGAAACCAAGTGACAAGACATCTTAGTGTTACATTATTTTGTATCTTTTTTTTTTTTTGTTTAATTCATTCTCTCCTAAGTAATGCGATAACGCCATTAAGACACAAGGGGCTATTGGGAGTGAAATATAAAAAGAAGACATTAAGAAAACGAACCGGGAACCCAATTCTAAACACGAAAGAAGGGATAAATCTTTACTCCTGTTTAAAAAGCGAGGAAGGA
Source organism: Ascarosepion bandense (assembly GCA_037127315.1). NCBI lineage: Eukaryota > Metazoa > Mollusca > Cephalopoda > Sepiida > Sepiidae > Ascarosepion > Ascarosepion bandense. The sequence goes on from JBBBDQ010000192.1 coordinate 6,316,576, forward strand.
ATTTGAACCGGGCAACAGGCTAACCTATCTACTCCTATTTCTATCTGTAGGGCACCAATAACGGGGTCATTTGCCACATTGATGTTCTAGTATTATGATTGCGTTCCCCTTCTTTTTATTTATCTTTCCTGTCTTTAAATTTTGCTTCCTTTTCAGAAATATCACTGTTTTCTTTCTTTCTTTCTTTCTTTCTTTCTTTCTTTCTTTCTTTGTTACTTGTTTTGGAGTGATGTTGTTTCTTCTTCATAAATTTTTTGTAGAATGGTTCATCTTCATTTTCACTACTTGTTTTGTAGAAATGTTGCTTCTTCTTTACAACTTTCTTTGCAGAAATGTACAACTTCTGCACAACTTCATTCGTAGAAATGTTGCTTCTTTTTCATTTTCTTCTTCTTCACAACTTGTTTTCCAGAAACATTACTTCTTTTTGACAATTTGTTCTGTAGAATTTTGCTTCTTCTTCTTCTTCTTCTTCTTCTTCTTCTTCTTCTTCTTCTTCTTCTTCTTCTTCTTCTTCTTCTTCTTCTTCTTCTTCACATTTTCTTTAGAAATTTATCCTCTCTTCACAACTTGTTTTCTAGATTGTAATTTCTTATTCTCCACAACTTGGTTTGTATAAATGTTGTTTCTTTTCCTCACAAGTTGTTTTGTATGAAGTTTTCTTTTTCACAACACATTTTGTAAAAATATTGCTTCTTCTTCACAACTCGTTTTATTGCATCTTCTTCACAAAATATTTTGTAGAAATATTCCTTAATTGTCTCTTCACAACGTATTTTTCGGAAACGTTGCTTCTTCTTCACAACTTATTTTTGTAGAACTGTTCGTACTTCACAATATAATTTGTAGAAATTTTACTTCTTCACAATTTGGTGAGTACAAATATATCTTATTTTTCTTCACAGCTTGTTTTGTAGAAACGGTTTTTCTTTTATTCTTTTTCTTCACAACCTTCTTTGCAAAAATGTTATATCTTATGCACAACTTGTTTTGTAGAAATGTTGCGTCTTCTTTTTTTACACAACCTGTAGAAATATTACTTTTTCCTCACAACATTTGTAGAAATATTACTTCTTTACAACAAGTTTTGTAAAAATTTTACTTTTTCTTCACAAATTGTTTTGTAGAAATGTTACTTTTTTTTTCACAGCATATGTTGTAAAAATGTTGCTTATTTCTCAAGCAAATTGCTTTGTAAAAATGTTGCTTCATCATCATTTTCGTTACTTGTTTTGTAAAATGGCTTCTTCAAACGTGTTTTGTTGAAATATTTTTTCACCTTCTTCGTCTTCTTTTTCACAAGGTGTTTTGTGGAAATGCTTCTTCTTTTAGAATTATTTCTTCTTTTTCTTCTTTTTCACGAATTGTCTTGCAGAAATATTGCTTCTTTTTCTTGTTCTTCATCTTCATTTTCTTCATATTCACACGTTGTTTTGTAAAATATTTTTCTTCATAACATTTTTTGTAGAAATGTTGCTTCTTTTTTCTTCAGAACAATTTAAAAAAATATTTCTTCTTCTTCACAACGTGTTTTATAGAAATGTTGCTTCTTCTTCTTCTTCCTAACTTGTTTTGTATAAATGTTATTTCTTCTCTATCTTCACAACTAATTTTGTAGAATAGTTCTTTCTGCCTCTTCTTCACAACTGATTTTGTTGAAATGTACTTCCTTCGTCTTTGCAACTTCTTTTGTAGGAATGTGGCTTCTTTTTTTCTTTTTCTTCTTTCCATCGTTCTTTATCTTTTTTTTTTTTCAATTTCCTATTCCCTCCTCCTGTTTTCCTGTGATTCTGGTTCGTGTTTGGAGTCTGGATTGCCGCTCGTTCTTTTATTTTTTAAATTTTTTCAAAAGCAGCTGTCGCGAGATTCAGTGCAACATTCATCCATCTCATCCATCAACAAGACTAAATCAGAAGCAATCTAAGATCATCATTAACATATTTCTCTCTACACCCGTGACTTACTCCCTCATCCACTTTCCCCGACCACACTTTCTCACATTTCCTTACTTTCATCTCGCTCTTTCTTGCCTTCATTAGTATTTGGTCTGTGGATGTTCATCTGGCTTCCCACCTCCCCATCTTTCTCTCTCTCTTTTCATTTGGCTATTTCCCTCACTCACTCTCTTTCTCTCTTTGTCTCTCTCTCTTTCTTCATTGGATCTAATTTCAATGTCAGCTTTCTTACATTCTCTTTTACTAACATCTTTCACGCTCACTCTGTCGTCTTTTCATTTTTACTAATCTTCGTTTTTTCTCGCTTCATATATTCTTTCTTTCTTTCTTTCTTTCTTTCTTTCTTTCTTTCTTTCAAGCTTAAACTCTTCTTTCGTTTGTTTTCTTTTTTCTTTCTTTTCTATCCATCATAATCGGAATAGCTCTTCATATGTTCTTTCTTTCTTTCTTTCTTTCTTTCTTTCTTTCTTTCTTTCTTTAAATTTACGTCTTCAATCTTTTAATCATTTCTTTTTCTTTTACAATCATTTAAACACTTCTTAAAGATATTTCTTATCTATCTCATTCTCGGGCAGTTCTCTCTGTCTTTCATTCTCATTCTCATTCTCAGTCTCTCTTTCTCTCTATGTCTCTCTCTCCCGCGTTATACTTTGCTCTCTTTTTCTTTACATTAAAATTCCCTTATTCCGTTTCACATTTCTTCGCTCATACTCTGTCTCTCTTTACCAATACCATTTTCCCTAAATCTTGTTCTTATTTATTCTTTCAGTGTTTCATTCACTTTCTGTAATCCATCTTCTTCCACTTCTTTATATTTTTCCATAAGATCCTTCATTTTGTTAGTCTCTGTTCTTCTTTCTTACGCCTATTCTATCTATTACTGGTGGTAAGTGCATTATATATTGTTTCTAACATTTTCTAATTGATAGACGTTTTCATCCAACTGTATTTATCAGGTTGAAAGGAAACTGTTTGCGGTTTCTAAATAATCAAATTATTTAGAAAGCGCGAGAACTTTTCATCCAACCATATATTATAATCGTTATATTTAGTGGGCTTTGTGCGTTTGAGTAGACATCCCGGTTTAGAGAAGATGTCCCGCTAAAGAAAAAGTGCCTCTTGACACAAATCGAAACTGAAACAAATCGAAAGTTTCCTTTTTCACTAATGGGACCAATTTTAAACCATGTGTGTCTTGCACTGTGTCATGAGGGCATCTCGTAGCCAAACTGGTGACACACCTGATTTAAAAAAGATTACATTCGTTAAAAACGGGAAAGGAAGTTCGATTTATATCCGGAGGCACGTTTTCATTCGTAGAATTTCTCGATGTTTAAATCTGTTGACATATATTTCTCTATGGGAGAATATTATATAGAAACTTTATATATCAGATTAATTGCGAGTAATTTTATGATAAAACGAAGAATAAAGAATGCAAGAGATTTTTTTCCAAGATTGTCATTGTTGCATGATTCGTCCTTTGAATTAAAGTAGAATTTTCCTATTTTATTGCCAAGATACCTACAATTAATTTTACTTAAAAATACGTATGCCTACACACACACACACACACACACACACACACACACACACACACACACACACACACACACACACACACATATATATATATATATATATATATTATGCAGGTTTTATTAAAATGACAGACAATGTAATTAAGTATTTTTATGTAATTTTTTACGTGATCTGATAATTTTCTTTTTTGAGTGCATAAATTATATAAAAATAGTCCAAATATTTTGTTTATCCTAGCACTTTCGACTATAATATTCGCCAATATCGAGAATGGATAATACCTTGTATGTCATTTTAATGAAACCTGCATAATCGGAGTCTAACCGTACTGATGAGCTGTGATACGGCGAAACAGATCTGTCTGCGGATGACAATATATATATATATATATATATATATATATATATATATATATATACGCAGGGTTCATTAAAATGAGCTGTGATACAGCGAAAAGGGCTTGTATGTTGATGACTAATATATTATGCTTTCATTACGATTGAGCTCTCTCGAGAAGAAAAAAACAGATCCCACTTCTGCGATATATGCGTTACACTCAGAAATGAATTGAGTTCTTTCGGTGACTGGCGTTTTTATATGTGCGTGGTGGTCCAGTGGATATTGACCCGGAACAAGAAATTCCATTTGAATTCATTGCATTCACTTACGCGCAAATACCCTTGGGAAAGGTATTAATCCGTCTCTTCCTTCCAGTTATGGGTTAAATAACAGGACAGATTGGGTTCTATAGCCTTGGCTGGCAAACAGTCTACCGCAGAAAGCAATGGCAACCTACTGCGGGATAATCTTCTGCCCAGTCAGTCATGTCTCTTTCGAGACATGATTGCCCAAGCGTGTTTCACGTATGGCACTTAACTGACTGATATACAACACGTTAAAATTTCTCTTCTCTGATTCCATGCGTCTATGGCTAAGGGAGTATCGACTCCGATCGACACTAAATTAATCGGTCGAGTTTCGATCCCGGCCAGAAGCGAGTGGATGCGTCTAGCCACACTAATGAGCTGTCATACAGCGAGGCAGGCTTGTATGTGGATGACTAATATATATATATATGTATATGTGTGTGTGTGTGTGTCTAATTTCTGACTAATCTATTTACGAACACACCCATCTGTTGGGTGATTAGCCAATCCCATCTGCAGACGCCTGCTCAAACACATTGTTTAATGTGGTTTCAGTTTCTGGTGTGATCAATAGTTTGACCAAGACCATGTTGACTTATGGCTTTATGCTAGCAGTTCCTTCTATCCAATTTGGCTCACCAGGCTCCAATTAAACTGTGATGATTTGAAAAAGCCACTTCTTACAGGAATCGGCCACGGACAGATTTAAGAACATGTCTAATGTTAAGAAAGTAAACATCTTTTCCAATCTTCTCACTTTGTTTTTTTTTTTTTTTCGATTGGAGTAGATATATCTATCTATCGCCCGGTTCACACTCCACCCACGTCTATTGAACAGGTCAAGAGGCTCATCCCTTGTTCCCTGTTTAGGATGTGGTCTCCGGCTTTATCTTTTCCAATCTTTTCACTATTACGTAGCCCTCTGCACATCAGTGGCGTTACCGCCTTGCTCGGAGTGATACAATTAAAAAAAAATTTAACCAATGCCTCCTAAAAAACAAAAACAAAACAAAAAACTGCTTTCCTTTAACCACCACAGAAAAACTATACATATATGTATGCGTGTGTGTGTGTGTGTGTGTTTGTGTGATTATCGTTTAGCTTTTCAAAAAAATATTATAACGAGACTAAATTAATTGGATAGCCTTCTACCTCTTAAGATAATCCAATAGAAAAACTTGTGACCCATCATTAAATTAAATGTTTTTGATGAAAGTCTGATGAATGATAAAGCATGTGAAGAGACCATGTTAATATGGTTAATATGGGTTCCTTGATATTCTATTAACACTAACACACACACACACACACACACACACACACACACACACACACACACACACACACACACACACTTAAACTTAAGTAGTGGTCCGAAAGTGCTTTTAAATTACTGTTTCTTTTTAATATGTGATGCCGAGAAACGTTTTTTGCTCAGTTTTAGTAAACTGTTGCTTGCTGCTTAGGAGGCTGTCTGCATGAAGTATGAACCTTTATTAAAAAAATTAATAAACACTTCCCTAAAAACTCAGGATTAAATAAAATTTTAGATGGGAATTCAATCAAACTAATTTATAGTATTACCAGTAATTTACAAAATTGCATAAAAAACAAATGACAGAAATCTAATCAGTAAGGTGCAACATAATATCACTAATAAAAAATGAAAGTCTGTATATATATATATATATATATATATATATATATATATATACAGGGGCCCGACAATATTTTTGGGACACTTTGAAAAAAGTACTTCAATGTGGTTACTAGTGCCAAAAACTTTTGAGATTGTAAGTACGTAGTTGAGGAGTGAAAATCCACTACTAGTGTAATCATTTTTTTTTAGTTTGGCTTTGATAATTTTAGTTTTTTGTGATTTTTGCGAAAACTTGCGCGACACTATTTTTCGGACATGACAAAAAATCCTATTTTATTAAGAGCTAAGTTCATGTATATATTGCTGTATGCAAATTTTCTGCTTGTACACTTAGCTGTCATCATTAGAATCAATTATCTGTTCTATTTTACTGGCAAAACAATTAAGTTTAATGAGGTAAAATGCATTCAAAAGAAGTCGTTTGTTTGGCACGGAAGAAGCGGGATGATGGCCTCAGCATCAGAAGGATCGCCATGGATTTGAATCTGTCGAAATCAACGGTCGAATACATGCTGAAGACAAACTCCGAGCGGAAAAAGAAGAGAGGACGGAAAAGATCAATTGGCAAGAGGACTGAAAAGAAAATGAAGAGGACTGTGACACAGCTTTTGACATCTGGAGAAAAAGTTACAGCAAGAAAAGTGAAGGAGAAATGTGAATTGGATGTAAACGTCCGAACAGTACAAAAAATGCTGCATAGGATTGGTTTGAAGTATGCAAAGGCTAAGAAAAAAATTACACTAACAAAGAAACACAAAGGAGCAAGACTGGAGTGTGCTAAAAGGTGGTTAACAAAGCATGTTGACTTTAAGAAAGTTATATTTACTGATGAGAAGCGTTTCAAGTTTGATGGGCCCGATGGATGGTGTACTTGGTCGAGAAGGGGCGAGCCTGCTGTACTGAACAAACGACAGATGGGAGGAGGAGGAGTTATGGTTTGGGGTATGATCTTTGCTAATGGAAATATATGATTGGAGTGGCTGAAAGGACGACAGAACAGCGAAAGCTACAAACATTTGCTGGACAAGAAAGCCCTACCAAGGATAAGAAGAGAGATAGGGAATGATTTCGTTCTACAGCAAGACAATTGCAGCATCCATGTGTCAAAACTCATGAAAGAATGGATGGTTAAAGTGAATATGACTACTTTGGAATGGCCTGCAAAAAGCCCAGATCTAAATTTAATAGAAAATGTTTGGGAAATGCTTGCGCAACTTGTCTATGATGGACCTGAAATAACGAAAGAGGCTCAGCTATGGGAACGGATACTAGATGCCAAAGAGATTGATAAAAGTTATTGAGAAGAAAGGTGATATTACAGACTATTAACAGTTTTTCAACGATGTCCGAAAAATAATGTCGCGTGTGTTTTGTAAAAAATGATGAAAAATAAATATTTTTCCTTACCTAATAGATTTTCTTCCATTTTTATTACAGGAATTGTCTTTATATGTTTATGCTATTCTATTGAAGGAATATCGCCACTCTATGGTACTCGGAAAATCGAATACTAAAGTGTCCGAAAAATATTGTCAAGCCCCTATATATATATATATATATATATATATATATATATATATATATATATATATTAAATTAAAAACAGAAAGAGCATATAGGTAAAATCCTAAAACCAGATCATATTAATATGAATTGTATTAATATTAAAAATGATCCAGGTGGAGGGCTCGATGTAAATAGTATTATGTATTTACAGAGCCAAATATGTATATTATATAAAAAAAATCTTAATTTTACATTCATTGAATAACTATTTCAGTGAGAAATTCTTGCTTCTTCAGTAACGATCAAAAACAAACATTTATTAATTTAAATATGGTTCAAAATTCACATTCACTCAACGAATGTAGAATATATATATATATATATATATATATATATATATATATATATGTGTGTGTGTGTGTGTGTGTGTGTGTGTGTGTGCGTGTGTGTGTGTACACGAGTATAGGGTAGATATGGATGGAATAAAATCTGCATCCCAAAAATCCTCTTCTTAATATGTGCTCAGTACAAAGTAGAGCGAATAATATCTATTTAGAATTTTTAACCTAAATATGCTATAAATTTTAAATAAATATCCGTAAATATTCGTCCAGCATAATCAAACACATTCCAAGTGAATAGAACACAGTCTATCAAAACTTTTTCCTACAAAACAATCTTTGATAAAAAGAAAAGAGATTATGAAAGAGTCTTAAATGAATCTGGTCATAAAAACAAATTAGAATACAACTCTCAGTCAAACAAACAAACAAACAAACAAAAAATAATATTAGAAATCGGAGCTCTATTTGGTTCAGCCTACCGTTTAACTAAAATAGAGCAAATATTGTTTAAATTAATTAATAAACACTACCCAATAAATTCAGGATTGAATAAAATTTTCAATAAGAATTGAACCAATTAAGTTATAGTAGTAATAAAAATTTAGAAAATTACATAAAAAAACAAAATGCTAGAAATCTAAATAATAACGTGCAACATGATATCACAAATAAAGAATGTAACTGTAGGGACAAAGACAAATGCCCACTTAACGGACTTTGTAAAACAGATGGTGTTATTTAGAAATCAGAGGTACATGATACAGATGGACAAAGAAAAACTTATTTGGGGTCTACAAAAGGAACTTTTAAAAAACAGATGGAATAATCACAAATCAACATTTATGTTAAAAAACCTTAAAAATTGTACCACACTGGCTAGCCCCGTGTGGAAATTACAAACTCAAAATGGAAAAGACCCTTATATAACTTGGGGTATAGTAAAAAATGACAAACCATTCAATGGTGGTGATATCTGCAGATTGTACCAAGCGAAAAAGTTAGCTATTATGTTGTTTTCCGAACAAAAAAAAAGTTACTGAATGAAAGATGAGTAGAAATGTCCAGATATAATCACATCTATACACGCATATTAGTTTCATACGTTTTAAAAACATTGGAAAGTCAGCTATTATTACTGTAGATACCGAAAGATACCTAGGTTGCGGAAATAACTAATTTCCAAATGAGTATATATATATACTCATAATTCTGTGCATTTAGGCACCCAATGCTCTTGAAGCCAAATATTATTAATAACAACAGACATTTTGTGTTGGTTATTTTACAGGTTGAATTTTCAAAATTACGAATAATGCTTCTCAAACAAGGAAAACATTCCATCATAAACTGTCCAAAGTATATTTTTAACTAGAGTACTTGAGATGTGGTCCACATTTTCGAATTTCATATGGCATTGTCAGGGTGTAGCCGAATATACGAAGAAATAAGCGAATATTTAACACAGCTCTACTTATTTAAATAATCTTTTATTATTTTAAATTTAAATTGAAAGAAATGAACTAAAAATATTCTTTGCAAAACAGTTTCACACAAGATATTTTCTGTAGCTTTCTTTTCATACAATCAAACCAGTTTCGTTAGTCTCCATGTGTGAATGTGTATGACAGGAATTTACGTTGTTTTATGTATGCGTATAAATTGTAGCAGTCGGCAGTTAAAGAACCAGTGAGCTGTCTTAATACTAATGCTAATACTTGTTGTTGACAAATAGCTAGGTCAGTTTTTTTTATATGTGAATACCGATGAATATTTTGTGATATAATGTACTCTAAATAATATAGAAAATATGAGTAAATTAGACGTGAGAATTTCAGTTTTGGTCAGAGGTTATTTGGAAAAATGATTAGTAAACTAAAATTTTGATAACTTTTATGACAAAACAGCAGGTTTAATTAAAGTTTGTAGCTTAATAAATATTTTCACAATTTTCAAAAATCCATTTTATCGAGAGCAAATAGCATTGATCATGTTCTAAAGTGATCTTCCAAAATTTAATGGTAAACAACAAATGTTAATTGTCTGCGAATTCAAACAATACCGCGTGTCTCATGTCATCACTAATTGTTTAATATATAGGAATATAGAAATTCAAATTTGGAGCTGGTTGTATACGAAAAAATGAGTTAGTTTTTGAATTTAATAATATAACTTAAAGCAATTGCATTTTTCTACAATTATATAACGGGGTTCCACAAAGGTAAGTTGAGACAATAATGAGTTTCGTAGAGTTGCTGGATGTTGAGAAGTAGGCAATGAGTGTTGTTACATAAACGAGGTGTGATGTGTTTTTTTTTATATACATTTGAGGATTAAGTTATAATTTTTTTATTAATGGTTATTTTTTCTTGTATGAGTATTGCTTCAAGGATCATAAGTTTAGTTTTACTATTACTTGATTTTGCTAGTATTTTGGTATTGTTTGAGCGTAGCTGTCTTTTATTCTTATGCTGTTTATTAATGTTCTGTCTGATAGCACTATGGTCCGATAGGTGGTAGGTGAGCCTTCATGAGAATGCGGTTGTGGTATATCCTATGTAAGGTATTTTGTTTTTATTTACAGGGAAACAGAGAGGGGGCAAGTACATTTGGTCTTGTATAGTGGGTTGGAAGTTTGGGATATATTCTTTTTAATAACTATGTTGCTAGTTTTGAATATGATGTATTTATTTTATAGACTGGTTTTATATATTTATGTATGATATCTTTATTGCTGTTTCGTCGTTGTGCTGCATTTGATTTTGGTAATGTATGTTGATAGCGTTTTTGTTAAAGTTGTTTTTATTATTAAAATTGTTGCTGCTTAAATGAAATGTGATTTGCTTGTCTACTATATAATAAGAGTAAACATCGTTGATAACTGTTTTCGGTTATCTAATTCTTTAACGACAACTATTTTAAATTAAGAAATGAGTTTAGCTTTTTAGATTAGGTTATTAATGACAGAATTTATATATTATTCAGGGAATTTAGTAATTTAGAAGGTTAAAGTTAAAATTAATAAACATTTTATTCGGAGATGTTTTAAAATTATCACCGTTATAGTTAATGAAAATATCTAGAAATGGAATTTTTTATTGTTATTTATTTGCATTGTAGTGTGTCATAGATATCGGTTCTGAATAAAAAAATCGGAAAGCCGAGTTTGAGTTCCAGTCGAATTCGTTTCATTCACTTATGCACAAATACCTTTGGAAAAGTAGTAATCCATCTCTTCTCCCTCCAGCTATGTGTTGAATAGTAGAACAGATTGGGTTCTATAGCCTTGGTTGACACCCAGTATACCGCAGACAACATTGGCAACATCAGTCAGTCTGTTAATTAAGTGCCATACGTGATACACGATTGGGCGATCATGTCTCGAAGGGAGATTATCCCGTAGTAGTTTGCCATTACTTTTGCGGTAGACTGGTTGCCAGCCAAGGCTATGGAGCCCAAACTGTCCTATTATTTAACCCATAACTATAGGAAAGAGACGGATTAATACCTTTCTCAAGGGTATTTGCGCGTATGTGAAGGCAAGGAATTCAACTGGAATTCGAACTCGGCTCCCCGATTTCTCGTTCCGAGCTGATATCCACTGCACCTACTGCGGGAAAAACCTTCTGCCTAGTCAGTCATGTCTCGAAAGAGACATGTCCGCCCAAGTGTGTATCACGTATGGCAATTAACTTACTGATCTATCACATTCTATTTGTATTTATTGATGACTCTGAAAGAAAAAGGAATTGAATATTTCGTAGTCATTTCGAAGATATATTTTAAGCATATGCAGGCAAATAGAACCTATATAATTTTTAGGACTGTCGCAAAACTATCTTCCCATCCATCCAGTTGACTTTTACCAGCCTTGATGTGCGTATGTGTATATTAAGGACACATGTATGAACAAAACGCCTACGACAGTGTCGACATATGCAAACAGAGTGACGCAAAGGCAGTCAAGTTGACGGAAAGACACACACACATACACACATACATACATGCATATATATATATATATATATATATATATATATATATATATATATATATACGTACAACTGTAGCCTTAGAAAATTACAGATATCATATGAAAAGTATCTGAAATCTTTCTATAAGAAATAAAGATTAAATTAATTCTTTATTTTTTTAGCTTCTACGATTTAATTATCACAGAGAAAAACATTTTTCCTTTTTCATTTCTTCCTATTAAAAATCAAACGAAATCTCCGTCTTTGGCAGAGATTATATTTCCTTGCGTCAGAGATTTCTTTTTTTCAGATCCTGTTGCTTCCAATAAAGAAACGTAAAAGAAATAAATGATTAACTTTAGAATGTTTTTCTTTCTTAGAATTTTGATGATAGAAAAAAAAAAAAAAAAAGTGAGAGAGAAAAAGAAAAAAAGAAAAGGGCCCAGTTCTCTCTAAATCAGGCAGACCGCAGCAGCTGCTGTTGTTGAAGCTTGCCTTGGTCTGGTTTCAGGTTTTAGCGAAGTTCTCGGGAGAAAAATAAAGAATTCACTAATATCCCAAATGTGAATGCGAGAGAACAAAAAGTTGGGAAAATACAACCGATGACAAACAGTGGCATTGGAAATCAGAATTCTAAAATGAACCCACCACTTATCTTAAAATAGGAAAGAATAAATATTACGTCGCTTCTCTTTGAGTATAGCCGGCCACATTATGGTGCGTCTGCCATAGCGCAATATTTAATAAGTTAGTGAGTTCGGTTCTCACTGCGATAGAATAAATGTCGCTTTGTAACTAACAATGATAACGCATACTTTTGAAAGATGTTAACGCAACTTTTATTACAATGATTCTTTTTTGTCAGAATGAGATGAGGAATTATCACTATTATATGCTTTGCTATTCAAGCCAGTATACACATCTTCGTTGCTATTATATATTAGTGGCGAAGGATGCCTTGGATCCATGTTTTTAACTACTTTTTCAGTTTAAGAAAAAATGTAAAAAATTTTAGTTTATTCGTATATAATTCCAATTTAATTCGAAATATTAACGTAAACTGAACATTTCAATATTACGAACTTTCACTTTGTTTTCACTTTATGTTCTGACACTTGTTAAGCAATAAGAAACTTAGGTAACCAATTTAAAAAAATGTCTACATCTCATTAAAACAGAAACTGTTAATTTGATAATTTGTGAACAAGATTAAATCTAATCTTTTTTCTTAAATGCAGTGAAAAACAACTTCGTTTTTGCGAGGATGGTCTCATTTCCTTACACAGCCGTTGAAGTATCAAGTAGCTTGTAGATTTGTTAACAGACAAACAGCAAGTGACAAATATTACAGTAGGCCTTATATGACAAAATATTCGCGACGGTATGCCCTGGATCTAAGTTACCCTTAGTTCCTTCTCCCGTAGTTCTTCCATGTGAAGCTCTGTTCCTGTCAATTATAATCTTCAAAAATGTAAATGCAATGTTAATCATCGTTATCTGTCTTTTTGAATAATGTTCTTTTATTTTAACCTCTTTTCAACAACGTTTTCTTTTTCTTACAGTAACAATTTTCGTCTAAGTGGCTTTCTTTGTTTGAGGTGAAATCATTAAAAACTCACAATATTTTAGTTGCTATACTTTCCAGCCTTTATCATGTATCCGGTGAATAAAACTGGTGATTACTGGTTTAAAATATTCATAAATCATGAAAAGTTAAATGTAATAATCCGACACCATGAATTGAATAAATATCCAGTTCGAAACTACAAGGTTTCCGTATCTGTAGAAGAGCGGATAGTATACCAACCAAAAATAGAATGCTAGTTCTATAGCTTGCTTTAATGTGCCATAGGCTATTAACCTTCGTAATCAAGTACGGCCGTCATTATAGTGGGATATTTATTTAATCCAACTCAATTTACTATCAATCGTCAGTAAGATTATTTCTTTGGTTAAAGACGATCACCTAGATTGGTATGAATGTTTTCCAAACACGCCTTCTTTTAATTTACAAACCCACCGTATGGTACATAGAGAGAATCGAACTCATTGCTCTAGTGATCTAGAATTTAAGCTCATGGCAACGAAATCTGGACAATCTCCTCAAGCATGAAGGAGAGACTCGAAGTAAGAGAACTGAGGTTCTACAGAAGGATACTGAGGCTACCATGGACCAAACATGTGGACAAGGTTTTGGTGAGAATGGAAACAAAAAAGGAAAATTATACTTAACATCACGAAGAGGTAGCCAAAGTTTCTAGGACACGTAATTAGGAAGGAGGGTTTGGAAAAACTAATACTCAGAGGACGGATAGAATGAAAGTTAGATAAACGAAAGCAGCACGAGACATGCTTGATGAGCTTGGGCAAGTGGATGGTGGACCGTGGTTTGAGAGAGATATCAATAGGAGAAATATTAATAACGACAACGGATAGGGGCAAGTGGAAGTCCATGATCGCCTACGTCCTGAAGGGAGACGGCACATAAAGAAAAAGAAGCGTTATTTTATGATAAGAACGCAAATTAACGGCCTTATGAAAGATCTGTTTTTTTTTTAATGACAAAGTATTCATCCATTATATATGCAATTTACAAATTCGATAAATAGTTTTTCTACTGCAAATATGTCACTGTTTACCTACAAATTATCAGTATTAGGTACGAGGCAGGGAGATACGTTATTGGCGACACTATTTAAGTTACAGCGATATTCTGTGGAGTATAGAATTAAAAAGGACCAATCAAACCTAACGGAGAAATTTACTGGTGATATTGCATTCATTAAAAAAAAAGCACAGGAAGGTGTTAAATAAAGATGCTGCGTAAAGTGGATCAATAAAGTAGACTCCAAAATTGTTAGAAGAACAAGATGAAACGGATAAAGAACGTAAAAAGTGAAGATGCGTAATCATTCCTCCAATGAAAACTCGAAGTGGGCCACACTCGGAGAGACTTTAGTGACATAAGTAAACAAAATCATCCCAAATGAAACTAGACGAAGAAGAAAAAACCAATGGATGACGGATGAGCTTCTTACCATGACACAGAACAGAATATAGGATATTACACACACACAAAAAAAGAAACAAATGGAGACGAGTTAAAGAGGAATACCTCAACGAAAAAGGTGTAAAAATAGAAAAACTTAGTGTTACAGACAAAGGAGATATGCTTGAGAACAAAAAATAAGGGAACTAACAGAACAAAAGACATGCTCGTCAATAAGATGCATAAAATTCATCGACGAAAAAATTGTATGGGAGAAAAGAAAAATACTTAAGATATGGAATGAATATATATATATATATATATATATATATATATATATATATATATATATATATATATATATATTCTCTTCCAAAGGGAACAGTCGACAATACACAGAAACATCGATGGACCGGAAATATTAAAAATCGAAGTGAAGCTTGTACTATTCAAATTGAATAGAAACAAAGCAGCAGACCCGGATGGAATTTTACAAGGAAGTTGGAAGCCTTAGACGACTGTGATATAGACAAGGCCAAAGTAATGATAAATAAAATCTACAGCACTGGTGATATACCGGAAGAACTAAGTAGATCTATTTTTAGAGCTCTGGCTCAGAAATCGGACAATAAACTTAATGAGTCTTATAAAAAACCTCATCCCTTGAATTCTGATTAATGGAGGGCGCTGCAGGATCAGTTTGGAGATAAAACAAGAAGATATAAATATTGCGTACCTTATCCCAGATGAATTTTATCAGAAAAAAAAGCAATACACAATGCAAACCAATTTTATCTGACAGAGAATACAAATACAGAAGGACGTGTGATAGAAGGTAGCAAAGGAAAGTAAGAAGGGGACTAAACGTAAGCTGCAAGACTGCATGATTGTTAGCAAAAGCATTAACCCAAAATGCAAATTACAAATTACAAATTAAGGATATCAAAATAAAAAAAAATTCAAAAAGCTAAATCTCTGGAAATTGTTCTAGTAGGAGACGGTTTGTTTGACACAGACATCCGAAGACGAATTAAGGTAGCCAAAGACGCATTCCAAAAGTTAAGCAGAGTATTAAGAGACGGAAAAAACTTGGTTAGAAATTAAGAAAATAGTGCTGAATTGTTATGTAATATCTGTCTTCTATGACAGTAAAAGCAGGACAATCTCTTAAAAAAGAAAGAAGTTCCTTGAAGCAATAGAAGTGTGTATTTACAGTAGAATATCATGGACTGAACATGTGAGCAACGACGAGGTTTTAGAGAAAATTAAACACGCTTGGAAAAAAATCGAATTCCCTAATACATGAACCTAACAAGGACTGCTCTCACACTGTGTAAAGCTACGAAAAATGGCTATTGAGAAAAAGGAAGCTCAAAGTCAAGGTGTCATTCAAATAGCGATGGAACGAAATATTCTTGATGTATAGTTTCGTGATCATACAATGAATGAAGGTATAAGAACAATCAAAGACACCGTCAGTTGCAAAATCTACATGTCTAACACAAATGTTAGACATGTAGATCATAAAAAGAATGGTAAAAGCGAAAAACAACGTGTAACCTACTTTACGAATTTAAGTAAAACTAAACGACAGACAAAGAAAAATGGGAAAGAGCAAAAATTACTTCGAATAATAAAAGACAAAAGGTAGTGGAGAGCCATAATTCCCAGGTCCTAAAAGGATATGATATATAAAAAAATTATATATGCATTTTAAATAGATATTAAAATGTTAACCCTGAGAAAACTCTAAATTAAAACGCCTCATTAATATAACAGATACACAGATAATACAATACTTATAGCAGGCACGGAAGAGAAACTACAAGACCTCTTACAGAAAGTTGCAAAGAAAAGGGAGAAGAAGAAACTAAATATGAGCTACAAGAAAACTGAATGTATGGTCATCAGCAACAAGAGGAACCCAAAATGCCAATTACAGGTCGAGGATATCAAAATCAAGTAGGTACAAAAATTTAAATTCCTGGGAAGTGTTCTAAAAGATCCGAAGGCGTATTGGTATAACCAAAGACGCATTCCAAAAAGTGAGTAGAGTATTGTGAGACAGAAAAATTTTGTGGGAAACAAAGAAAAGAATAATGTACTGTTACATAATATCTGTTCTTTTATATGGCAACGAATGCTAGACAATCTCCTCAAAGATGAAGGAAAGACTCGAAGCAACAGAAATGTGTTTCTATAAAAGGATGCTGAGTCTACCATGGACTGAACATGTGAGCAACGAAGAGGTTTTGGAGAGAATGGAAACGAAAAGGAAACTTTTACTTAACATCAGGAAAAGACATCTGAAGTTTTTGCGACACGTAATGAGGAAGAAGAGCTTGGAGCATCTGGTACGCACAGGACGGATATATATATATATATATATATATATATATATATATATAGAGAGAGAGAGAGAAAGAGAGAGAGAGAGAAAGAGAGAGAGACGGGGGAAACAACGCGTAACATACTTGATGGGATTGAGCAAATGAAATGCAGAGCAGTGTTTGAGAGAAATACCAAGACAAAGTTATTAAGAACATCAAGGGATAGAAAGATGTGGAGGGCCGTAATCCCCTGCGCCCTGAAGAAACTCAGCACATAAAAGAAGAAAAATATAACAGTAACTTTAAAAATGTTGTAATGATATACCACAATAAAGACTATAGTAAAGCAAAAGACAAGGTACGCGAATCTAGCACTATAAAATATGAAGAGTGTTTTCATAAAAATAAGAGTCTGCTCGGTGAGTTTCACTATTAGAGTCTTTCGCTGTAAGAAGAATGAAAATATTCATTTCAGTAATCTCGTCTTTTGAATGTGAGATATATATTTAATAAAGCACCCTGAGCTACTTTTTGAAAAATAAACTGAACTACTATTAATGTCAGGAAAATTTTGATTCACGGATCAATTTCAGACTCTCGACAATAGTAATTGCCGAGCCAAAAGAGCAACACATTTTTTCTAGTAGGGTAGTTAGAAGAAGTGTGTATACAAACAGGTTACATTTATTTATGGCCTTGGTCTTTAAATTGCTTATTGATATATTATTTATCCTTTATTATTTTATGCATTCATTTATTGATATGATTAATTTATCTCTTAGAAACTTTATATTTTTTTAAATTTATTTTTCTTTGTTTCTGTGTTGTGGTATTAAAATCAAGTTTATTACATTTAGATTATGGGATTTTAATTTTTTTCTTTTGTGTTATGATATGGTTGAAGGTAGAGTGGAAGGAATTTATTTTCATATCTACATTTAAAAATATCTTCTGATTTTTGTTTAAGAATGTATCTTGTACGGTAGACGTGATTATCGCTATTTTCTCCTCTAGATAAAGTTGACATAGTTTTGAGTTGTTTCCTGTGGGCTAATGCCACTTTTCTTATTCTTTGTTATTTTTGGTTGCTTTTGTTACCATCTATGCTTTGATAGAGTAGTATCATTTGCATGTTGTTTGTCGTTAAATGATGCATTGTGCGAGTAGCTTAGCTGTTTTAAGTAGCTCTCTGTTGTTCCTATATATATCTTTTATGGATTTCCTTTGGATCTTATGTTATTATTTTGTAGACAGCACTTGTACTATGCTCCGTAGCTACAGATGTGTTGAATGTCTGTTTCTGGCGACATTTCAGTTTTGATTTTATGATTCTTTGCATGTTTTCGGGACAGTTAAAGTTAAGTTCTGTTGAATATTTTTGTGTAGTTTACTTGATTTTAGGAGTATGTCCGAGTGGTGCAAAACATAGTGACTCTAAATGAGAAATCGAAATCCGGCTGAGTCTGTTACATTCACCTCCGGACAAATACCCTGGGAAAGTTATGAATCCATCTGTTCTCTCTCCATCTATAAGTTAAATAGTAAGAATTTTATCTGAAAATATTTCCAAAAAGTAACTAATAATGACGTGTAAAAAAAAAGAATAAACGAATTATTCTAACAATCAAAATCGGTTTCGGCTTTAAATAACCTAGAAAATGTTAATAAATTGTAAAATACAAGTCAATCCATCAGCTGATTCTGGCAAGTATTTTCAATGATTTTTAATGTATATTCCTTGATTTTAAGCCAGGAAAACATTACTTCGTGATATACCCTCGTGTAGAGAAGGACTTCAGTTAATAAGAAAACATTTTTATGGCTTATAAACATTCCAGAAAGCTTTTACTAAAAGTTCCCCTACATTTTCTAAACTGATAGTAGATTCGTTTCACATTGAATGGCGTGTTAATGTGGACAGATGTAGAATATTTTAAGTAAAGCTAGTCTCGAAAGTTATTGGTCGGGAGTGTTAGACGTTAACAATCGTGCTTTTTTGCACTTTTCAACTCTACTGATTCCTATTTAGAGCGGTTTTATTAGTCTAGTCTGGATAGCGAATGTTGGTATATTAAACAGTATCTTGAAGCCTGCTTGTGTCTCTCCGGGTTAAGCATAAGATATTTATTATAAGGTGAAACTCCACTAGGCACTATCGAAAATTATTGCTCTGAACTTTGATATTGTGAATTTATTTTTAATTCATGTCTCAGTCTAGATGTAATAACCATAACAGAGTAATAGATGCTTATTTTCAGTGATTTCAGTCTTTAATTATTGTGATCTTCTCTAAAATTCGAGTACAGTTTATGAGGCGAAGGTTTGACGCTCAGTATTATTTTTACTTGTATCAGACTAGAACGAGCGAAGTAAATAACGTCTGTACTTCCTGCCATTCTTCGGCAAATTTCTCCGTTCAGTCATCAAAAGGTTTTTACTGAGCAAACGACAGATCAAATGCAGTGTCCGCTTCTTTCATGAAGAGAATGCGCCTTGATCTGCGACGTTTGTTGCTTTCGTCTCTTTGTTCGTACCTAATTTCGAAAAGTGTTTGAAGAAAGAACGCTTCTGCAATTATTGGCTCTTCCAAAGAGTAAAGTCAGAGACGAACGGGTTTGCAGTGCTGTGTTTTGAAACGACGTTTCTACTTTGATGTAACTGTGATATACAGGCTGATTGAAAAGTAAGTCCTTATTTTATGTATGCTGGACGCTCCCGTCTAACTATAATTTTTACAAGACAAGAAAGTCCATCAAACATAAATTAGGGGATTACTTTTTAATCATACTGTATATCAATATATGTTTATCATACTCATCAATGCATTTGTGGATTCCTAGCCTTCGAAGCCTTTATCTGAAATGTTCAGTCTATGTTATTAATATTTACAATGGAAGTAAGTTCATTAAAAAGGGAGGAAATTTCATTAAAAATAAATATTTGTTGTATAAAATATTGCTTCGTAATCATTTGACTATGGAATTATTAATTTACCTGTATATATATTATTTTTGCTCAATATACTTTATATTATTTTGGTGCCTGGAATCAGACTTTGAACCATGGTTTTTATGAAATTAAAAAAAGTTTTATGAATTTAAAAAAAAGATTATTTTCGACTATGAATGTGTGTTTAATTCAAATATCTTCATATTTATTATGGAAATAATAAAAAAGATACAGAAATGCCATTTTAACTGGTGTATTAGTCGTTCATTTCACCAACAAGCCATAAATTGACCTTTGACTGCTTTAAAACTTGACTTTTATTTATTAGATTTCAAAAACAAACTCCAAACGAACATTTACCACTAGACTACAAAGAATATATAAATGAATATATTAAACGTAATAACAAAACTTAAGAAGGTTGAACCTACACATGAATTTGAAATATATATATATATATTCGCTTCCATATTCTTACTTTCCTGACGATTACAACCTCCAGGAATTTAAATTTAATGTCAATACCCATCTCTTAACCAATTTACTCTAGTGCTTTCTATATCACCCTGTATATCTTTTCCTTTCTCTCTACCTTTGCAACTGTCATCACACCTGTATACCCATCCTTCTCTTGCTCCTTTCTAACTGGTTCGTCTTTCTCTTTACTCTCTTCCTATCTAAACTTTTACTCGTATGTTGCCCCCAGTGCATCAGTGGCGTTGCCGCCTTGCTTGGGGATCAAACGATTAATATATATATATATATATATATATATATATATATATATCAGTATTTAAGTTCTACTCTGTATCGAGTACTCTTTATAAAGGTAAATTCTTAAACAGAGAATTTCACTGGAATTCGCCACATATTATTCAGACTTAACTAAGGATGAATATTATATACTTCTAAGTTCTAGCAACTCTAACCTTCACGGGTAATATCTAGCATGCCAGGTACACTTGTGCGAACCATCCTACGTGTTCTTTCACTTTCTTATAATATTTAGCTCCCACTTTGATAGAGCACTATCTACATTTATTTTTATTTCTTACACCAAAAATGGAAAAAAGTTTCGGAATCTCTCTCAGGAGCATTCCCAACCCAAACAAACGAGAATATAAGGATTTAATTAGAATGATGAAATAGAAAGCTTATTTCTTCCTTCCTAATTATAAGATTCCTAAAGAACCTGAACCTTATAGATTCAAAAGCAACAAACTGCACCAGTAATTGAAAGATTATCTGATTTTGAAAATTATTTATTTGAAATAATCTCTTTTAACAAAAGGAAGAATAAATTCCAAAAACACCTTGACCATGTTGTTTCGAACATAAAAACACCTTGACCATGTTGTTTCAAACATAAAAACACCTTGACCATGTTGTTTCAAACATAAAAACATCAGACAGAGTGTTTGTTAAATCTGACAAAACAGCTAACTTCAATAAAATTACCACTACGGATTTCACAACTTTAATAAAAAAAATTTAACAAAAATTATAAAAAGGTAAATAATAACTCACTTAATTTAGTTGAAAAGATAAATTCTACAAGCAAAACTCTTACTGATAAACTCAAAATTAGTAAAAAAGTTAGTAAACTTTGTTCTAAAGAAGCTGAGATGACTTTAAAAGATCAGAAACCTAATTTTGAGACAAATCTGCTCCCTAGAATTATTAACCAAACTTGGCCAGAAATTGATTAAATCGGTAAAATTATTCTAGAATCGATTATTCATATTATACATATTATTTAGACTTAACTAGGGATGAATATAATATTATAATGGCAACCAAGACATTCGTTCTTATCCACAACCAAGAACAATGGATAAAAATAATTCTGATAACTAAATTTAACATTACAATGGGTGCGTTAGACTCTGCAGAGTCTTCCGATCTCATTGGTTTATTTGCTCTATACAATCTCACAGCACACTATGACATAAATACTCATGACATAGGGTTATATAGGGATGATGGACTTATGATAGTACAATGATGTAACACTAGATTTAGTAAATGATACTTATCAACCATATATAAAACCTAATGGTTTTCTATGACTAGCAGTATAGCTCGGCGTTGCTCGGGTGTAATGAAAGCTTTAAAAGTAATCCATGCTCCTGGAACTCAGACTCTTTGGACGTTGGCACGAAAGACTAAAATGCAATAGTTGTTTCCAGTAAAGCGAAACCGTAGACTGAAAGAAAAATGAACGGATGTAAGTCAAATTTTGATTTCCTGGTATCGATATCAAATAATTTTTTTCGTCGTAAACTGAATTTTGAATGCTAAATAAGTCATCTGAGTAAATGGTATCATGGCTGAGACTAAGAACTACAATTATACCTACTTAGAGCCAAACCAGAAGCGAAACTAAAATAAAAGGGCTGAAAAAATACAGACATACAGGCAGCTAAACAGACTCACACATAAACATCTTGCCTTATATATATATATATATATATATATATATATATATATTATCGATTTTCTGCACTATTGTAAGAACTGCCACCTTGAAACTTCTGAATATCGTTTCTTATATCTTTGTCTGTGAGTGTATCAAATTTGATTAAAATCGGACCACTCCTTCTATAACCCGATTTTTTCGATTATCGATTTTCGATATTTATTGGGGGTACCTCGACACAAAACCTAGGTAAGAATACTAGCAGACGCTTATAGTACGACTGTGTAAATTTTCAAGAAAATCGGTTCAGCCGTTTCGGAGTCTATAGGTAACGGACACACACAGACACAGACACACACACAGACACACACAGACAAAGTTCCATTTAAAAATAATATATATATAAATATATATATATATATATATATATATATATATATATATATTATTTTAAAATTAGTGGATGCAAAGTACCTATATATAAATATATATATAGGTACTTTGCATCCACTAATTTTACATACAGGTTTTTGCAACATTACATATTTCTTGGCAGGTCGATTATAACAATGTGGGATAAAAGCAGGTACCTACAATCAAATTTTTGATACCTCAATTTAAATTGAATTTTTAAAAATAAAATATTTTCTTGAAGTTATAATTTTAGCTTTAATTGAAAGCCAAGAGATTAAATTTACTAATTACAGTAAGCAAATTACCCTGGTGTATTTCAAGCCGAAATTATACTGATCAGAATCAAAACATTTGAGGTTTAAAAAAATTTTTTTAAACTTCAAACTTTCCGCCATTTTTCATCGATTGTAAACAGTAGCCAATTCTCGGTTTTAAAAAATTTTACAAAAATAAAATACATCTCGCTGACACATTATTTTATTCAAATTAACGAATTGAAACTTACCTGAAGTTCCCTTGAAACAAGAATTGCTTGCTTACTGCCTGAAATTTTTCAAAAGAACATTTTCTCAATTACGGTAGCCTTGTTATCACAGCTGTCAACACCTTATCAAAGGCATTATTAATGATTTACAGTTGCTGGCCAAAAGTATGGAAGACGAATTTGGTATAAAAAGGTTTATATACGGATTTTCTTTTTAAATATAAGAGAGGACAGCCCTTGAATCATGTGACCTTTTAATAATAAAGATTGCGTATGGCCACCCGTACAAAATACGGTAATCAAATACAGGTAATCAACATGCAGAAAATTAAAATGTTTTAATTATTTAACAAAAAATGAGCACCATTATTTAGACTAAGCTTTTAGATTTTTCGATTATTAAATATATTCGCCACACATTAATTTAAAAAAATCTGAGAAACCTATGAGGAGGAAATTTAAAAAAAAAAACTGAAACTTTTAAAAAATTAATTAATAAAAAAATTAGAAAATAATAAAAATGAAAACAATTATTGTAAAAATTCATTATTAATGGAAAAAAAATTCTATTCAGACTATGATATAATTTTAATTTATGTTTATAAAAGCAAATAAAAGTTTACCGAAATAAAAAAAAATGGCATAGTTTTATTGCATTTTTGTTTTCTTAATTCGGTGCAGATTTTCTAAAAATGAGCAGGTTTTGAAGAAAAAAAGACAGTTGATTAGCATTCTCTAATGACTCATAAATTTAATTAAATTATCTATATGTTGAGACCTAGTCCCATTTTTCGACACTTCTGGAAATTAATTGGTGGTGGTAACAAATGTAAAATAATGTTTTTACCAATATTTTCTAAAAATAATTATTTCGAAACTGATTTCACTCAATTATAAATAAGTCCTGCAACTTTCATCAAAATCCGACTATTATTTTATTTTTGCAAGAATTTCCAAATTAATGTGTGTTTCACAGTCAAAAAATGCCTTTGCGTAATATTACGTTTTGACATACTAAACTCTGGCGTCAATTTATGCCTTGCACTGACGAGAGAAAAAAGATTTTCTACCATTAAACGAACCTGTTAGAAACAGTTTAAAATAATTGTAAAAATAATTAAAAAAAAATACTTTGATTTATCCTCTTCATGATAGCCTGAACTTTTTGCCGAGAAAACTTTGTTTCTATTTAGTTTGAGGCCTTTTCTTTCAGACTATGCTGGTCTTTCAGCGATTTTGTTGGACATACCTAGATAAAAGGATAAAAGTGTAAACTAAAACAATAAAAAAATAAACTAAACTAAATGAATTTGACTAGACCCAAATCGCATATTTAAAAAAACAAGTAAACATAAAGTTAAAACCTCAGTGTTCGTTCCCCTTCATGCGCTTATGCAATAACATAAACGTAAACGTTACTTTAGTTTGATAAAGTCCTAAAGGATGAAAAGCGTCTCACGAAAATTGTTTTCCTCCTTCTTATAAAGTTTCCTAAAACATACACACATGAATACAGTGGAATCTATGTTATCGGCTATAATCCGTTCGAGAAAATTGGCCTAAAACCAAAATGTGCGAAAACCGAGACCAATATTCCCATAAAAAATAAAAATGCTGGGGTTATTTCTCTTCTCTGTCTCTTAGTGACACTAAAACCTGCTTAAGACTGATTGGATCTCTCTCTCTCACAAATACAAAAACCTGTTCAGAGATGTTTATTTTTGTCTCTCTTTTAAGCTGAAATGTGACAAAACATTGTAATTAAACATATTTACGACAGGGATTACAACAGCTCTGCTAAGGTGATATTTTTCAATAAACTTTACACCTCATCCCATTTTGAACAAATGTTTTTAATCAATGAAGAAGACACATTCTCCCCACACTCTCTCTCACCTCCTCCTCTTCCTCTGAAGCTATTTGCTCAGCTGCCGTTTCTTTCTGCCCCAGCTGAAGGCTTTGAAGTTCTTCAGTGATCAGCTCTTCGCTGTGATTTCCCACCAATTTCTCCACGCCCTGCCTACTCATATCCAAGCCCACCGATTTCCTCAAAAACGCACACGGATCTTTCTTTGGACCGATGATGGCTTATTTAATAGTAAAAGTTAAAAAAAAAACCCTCAAAAGCACTATTTGATACGAAAATATTTGGACTAATGCTTGCGGAGATACTCACTTAGCAAGCATTAAAGGCAGACAGAGTCTCATACATGCCTGATGCTTTGTGTGGGTCTTTGGCTTGAAGAAGTTTTTTGAGTACATTCTTGTTCGCGAAGCAGCAAACGAACGCGAATGTATAGGTTCTGACGGGACAAATTTCTTTGTTCGAAAAACGAGGAGACATACAATCTCCAAATTTTGCCGAAAAAGTGAACGATAACCGAGGTTCCACTGTATATACATATATATTTTTTTCTTCTAAAGTAATGTATTTTTATTTATCAGTCCGACAGATTTTTATCATTTTAAATGTCATGTTGGGTTGTCCGAAAAATTCATGTCGATGTTTAAGTCCTTCATGTTCCAACATGTTAGAAAACGTCAAATTTATCGACAGATATGGTAATGCTTACATTTCTGATTATAGCACACTTCAAACTATCTATTGAAAAAGAAAGTTTAAAATTATTTAATTCGTGTCACTATTATATTCCTATAAAAATGGAAGATTATAAGGTTGATTTTAGAAACTTGATGATATTTTTATTACTGTAAAGGCAAATATAAATCGCAAGTAACAAAAACAGATATGTGCTGTGTACAGTGAAGGTGCTTTAGCTGACAGGACTGTACGGAAGTGGTTCGCTATGTGTTGTACACGTGAAATATTTATGTCGAAGTCATTATAGTGAAATCATTTACAATTACATAGTTCATGATAAGATAATTTTTAAATTTCATACACCAATAATATAAAGTCATTGTGTACTTAGATTGGCATGCCATCTCTTTGTATGGTAGGTCCTTATCCTCACTTCTTTGTTTTGTAAAATCCTCCAACGAATGATCCACACAAATGTGAGAGAGCTGGCAAGTGTATCGGAACGAGGTGATTCTAAGATTTTATGAGTTAGACAGTTTAAATTTATTTTTATGGCGGCATTTGAAAATTATTTCATTTCTCTGATTTAATAATTGGCTAGATTCTCTGAATTTGATAATTCTAATCTTTTCGTCTAACCATAAATTGCATTTGCTTCCATTATGGGTTTGAGATTTCCCTATAATCTTCCATTCAATCTGAGGGAAAAGATTTCTGTTTTTTAATTCCCAGAATTGTTTAGAGAGAGAGCGGTTTGATGTTTTAGGTGAGGTTTAGAAAATGATTGAGTGTTATTATATAGGCCTTGTTTCCATGGTCCGGCGGAAATTCTTATATATGTTTTTTCCTGTTATTATCTTCGCTAGAATAGATGGTTGCTTGATATATTACCTCTTCGGACTTACATATGCCTCCAACTGGGCATTTATTCTTTACTGTACAGTTACAGAGGGTTGTACTATCTGTCTTTTTGTTATTATAAAATTACTTTAGTATATTATTATTATTATGGGAATTGATGATGCTATTAATATTGCAACATATATATATATATATATATATATATATATATATATATATATAGTATATTGAGGCAGCAGATAATTTTCTAAACATATACTGTTAAATATAAGAGCCAATGAATGTCTATTATGTTTAATCATGAGACGTTCTAAACATCGTATTTTGGCTTTAATTTCAGGTGAAAATAAAGAGAAAAATTCTCCAACAGTTATCAAATAGCAAACGCAGTTCGTAAATTTGTACTGCGTTCTATGACGTCACATCGCGTGAGAGCTCGAAATGTTAACAGAACCATATATTTAAATGCAATGTAGTGTGTTATGACCAGATTTAAACGTGATTTTATTAAGTGTGGGTTGTTTGGATTTAATGTAGATGGCCTCCAATATCTGAAGTTTCTTTTTACTGTGTGTATGAGAGAGGATTATTGTATTGTTGACTAAAATCTGTCTGATATTACATACATTGCTATGTTTTCTAAGAAATGTTGTTTAATTGTACTCTGATCAGAAAGGTGACAGGTAAGTCTACGGGAAAGCGTGGTTGTAGTAAAGCCAATATATGTAGTGGGTTTATTATTAGTACCAGAGATCCAATCTCTGAACGAGAATGTAAAGCTTAGAACCAACTTAATAAAACATATTCAAATGTTGGAGAATGTTTGTCTTTATTTTCACCTGAAATTAAAGCCAAAACATTTTAAAAATCGCGCGTTCAAAAATTCCCTGCCACGTGAAAAAAACAAAAACAAAAAAAAACCAAAAAACACCGTTACGTGAGCGTTCTTAAAGAGAACGGTAAACGGTAAAATTAGTTATTGAAAATCGCCTGAAGACACCACTCATATTAGAAACTTAGGTCGCGTAATAACTCGTTTACAAATAGAAAATATTCAAAAGTTCTACAGTATAATTGTTTTTAACATTTTTTAATACAAATGTGCACTGGTTTAATCTTATTATGATCAAAAACTAAGTAATTAAACAATCAATCAATCAATATATATATATACTTTTTTATATTTAATTTTTATTCCGACGTTTTAAAAATTCATTTGGTCAACAAAAAAAAAAAAATGAAAATTTTTCCCCATAATTTTGAAACAAAAGAAATACTTTTTAAAAAAAAAGAAGGGTTTTTTTCAAACAAAAACAACATATGTAAAAAAAAAGGGGGTAAATTTTCGTTTTAGGATCCGAAGGAAAATATCCCTTCAAATCTTTCCAAAATAGTCTTATTTCCGTGCAAATGTATACGCCGAACTCAAATCAGCAATTAGATATTGAAGAAACCGACCTTTTTTTGATGTTAACGACTAGAAAAATATCGGACTTCTCGCTCTTTATGTCAGCCATTACCGGTTTAGTGAGAATTATTCGCTGCAGAACGATTTTAGACGTAGGAAGAAAATTTGGGCCTATTTACATCCTTTACAGAAAAGTCCTTGCAGAAATTAGTACGCGATTTTTTTTTCGGTACTTAATTTCAGAAGAAAGTTATTGACATTGAAACAAGTGAAAAAAATAAGAGTTATTTGCGTGTATAAAAAGTTATTTGCGCGTTTTTTTGCGTATATGAGGGATATTACTCTTCGGGTCCTAAAACGAAAACTTATTATGTCTATATTTTTAAATATTCTTCGAAAATTTCTGAAATTCATTTAGTCAACAAAAAATGTAAATATTTTTCCCCGTAATTTTGAAACAAATACAAACGCAATATTGTTTACACAAAACATTAACTCACGTTTACGCAAAACAAAAAAAAGAAAAAAATAGATTTGCTTAATGGAATTTTTGTACAATTTTGAAACAACAATTTTTTATATAATTAATTTTTTTTATATAACTGAGTTTTAAAGTGAGGCGGCGACTACAAGCGCTTGGAAATCGCAACACGCTGCATTAATCATCAAATTAAAAATGTTCTGAGTTGAACGGGCAACGCCGGGCTATGATGCTAGTTAATTATATATCAAAATATTTAAGTAATAGTAACAAGAAATAAAATAATATTCGGAAATATTTTAATATTACTTTTTATATATTTGATTTAACAAAGTTTATGAATTTATTTAAATCTATTATATTAAATTACTAATTTTAGAACAATATTATTTATGTAAAGTATACAATATTGTATATATAGAGATTATATTGAAGTATTTTGAAATATTGAATATAGCTACAGAGAAAGAAAGAAAGAAAGAAAGAAAGAAAGAAAGAAATAGGGGGACCCAGTGAGGATGGAAACAGTGTGGTCTGCGAGACTAGTTTGTTAGCCATCACGCTACGGCCAGCGCACTGTATTAATGAAATGGCCACTTGGAACAACATGTCCCTTGTCGGCATTTGGGCACCTCCCTTCGTAACACACGGAGATGCCATTGAGAAACTCGACACAAACAAGAGTGCCGTAATTAGGCAGATACAAAAAGTTGCTTTTCTCATCAAAATCTGTAAGAATATCGGAGTGGGATAGTTGTTTTTTGTGGGGGGCGGAGGAGATGGGCTCGATGGTGTCGAAAAAGTTGGGTGGCAAGCAGGGTGTTCGGTTTGCGTCTTTATTTGTGCCAAATTGAGAGCAATAGCATGTGCGTGCGGGTGTGTGTTTGTTTATTTGAGGAAAATTGTGCGTGTGTGCTAGAGGAGGGTCTTGGTATGTGTGTATGTGTAACGTGTGAGGTCATGAAAATGTATGTGTGTGTGATTCTCACATTAAATTTCCCAAGATATCTGGTTCCTTTCTTCTCTGTAGATACTTGAGATTCGGGTTGCAGTACGTGTATATTTTATGTGTGTGTGTGTGTGTGTGTGTGTGTGTGTGTGTGTGTGTGTGTGTGTGTCCATGCAGGAGTGTGTGCTTGTGTGTCTGTAGATGAGAGTAGGTGTGTCTACGAGAAAGGAGACAAAAGAAAAGGTGAGTAAACGAAATTATAAACATGAGCTTGCCTAAAATTGACGAGTGAGTTCGATCCTTATTTTTGGCCTTGTGCCACAACTACGCTACGCTTAGAATATAAGCATAAGCATGACTGGTCACAAATGTAGCTTCAAATACAAACATACATACATAATTTTTCTTTTGTTCTCTTTTGCATATAGATTATGTAGAAATTGTACGAATGTTCTCTATGTCCGCGCACTTTCTGTTATTCTTTTAACCATTATCAATGATGATTTTATGCTTACTTTTAACTGAATGTATGGATTTTTTTTTTAAAGTATGTATCTAGAGTTATAGGAATTATTTTATTTTTAAAAAACGGTCAGGACATCCTGGCTCTGTTCATAGTTGATGATATTGAGTGTAGCACCCACTTATATTAATAATACTTCCATTATTTTACATGTAGATTAGGCTATTATATTTGTCTTGTCTACGAATATATTGCGAATGGATTTTTGTAGATTTCCGTGTGTGTTTCAACACAAGAAAAATTAAATAAGAAAATCAATTGTATTGTTTTGGGCATCAGAATATTGTGTCATTAACTACAATTTTTTCCGCTATTTACATTATTCGGACTATTGTTCTCATCTTTGTTGTCATGTTCACGATGTTTTGGCCGTTGTACTATCCGGCCTTCTTCAGGTGCTAGAAATTTCGAACCAAACGCTTTATTACGATCTATGGGTGTATATCATTCTCATTCCTTGTGACAGTCATGAGTTAACTCCCTTTAAACTAACTCTCTAAGTTATTTGTTCACCACTGCTGTAGCCTCATAGCTCTTTGGGTCAAGTCACTGGAACTAACCAATGTTTATATCCACTAAGCCACGTGTCAAGTGAATTTCTGGGACTTATAAACCTAATGTTCCAGTAAACATTTTTAACAGGAGTTCATATTACAATTTTTGATGTTAATGATTTTTCTAGTATTTTTTTATCAGAGCTCTATTGCAGTCTTTTGACGTTAATGATTTTCTCTAGCACTCTGTATTATTGGGTCCCATATTGTATTCATTTCTATATTTATTCGGCTTATGAGATTTTTGTAGCCTAGTATATGCACTGGTTCCTTAAGCTTAACGTAGTTTTCCAGTGGCGTTCGCTATCTATTATTTCAACTTCATCCCATATGAGATGGTAATCCCCTTTCTCCCTCGTCAGCTGAGGACAATAGTCCGAATAATGTAAATAGTGTAAATACTACCTCATCTCAGAAGAATAGACAAGTTTTTTTTCCGCTGTAAATGTTATTTTGTATAAGAAGAAATGAGGACTTCTCATTTTGTATAAGAAGAAATGAGGCCTTCAGTACAAGAAGGTACTTTCCGCTATGTATGTGAAAATCAGTTTGTTGTGTATTAAAGTAAATGCTTTTAACTTCCTTTTGAAAAAAATGGTTGGTTTATCTCAAATAGATGAAAAGTTATGGCATTTGAAAGTTGACAAACTTTAAACATGATTTTCTATTTTTTATTTTTATTTTACGGCGGAAAGTGTTTTCTATTCCCAAACGCATCAAATGCTAAAGAACATACATTTTCCGTATTGTTACATATTTGAAAACACTTTCCCCGAGCAATATCAGTTATTACTGCTAGTGTTACTCTTCATAATGAATTGAGTTCTCTCGGTGATTGGCGTGTCTATACACCGCATATATATAACATGCTAACATTTTCCCTCTCTGATTACATTCGCCCATGGCTTAGAGAGTAGGGGACTTCTATTGACACCAAAGCGGTCGAGTTTCGATCCCAGCTTGAAGCAAGTGGATGTGTCTATCCACACTGACAAGCTACGAAACAGGTTAGTCTGTGGATGACACACACACACACACATATATATATTTTAACGATGTGTGATAAAATTCTCTTTGGAAATTCTGGGATTGAACTGATGTCATCTTGAGTTAAAGATGTAAAACTTTTTACTTCTTTGGTAAAAGTCTTCCATCTGTCATGTTTGTTTTTGACCGGAAGTTTATTTCTGTGTATGGAAAAAATCAAATAAGTTGTGTTTCTGTGGCGCTCACGACTTGTGTACATGTGCATGTATATTTGGGTTTGATTTTATGTACGTGTATATTTGTGTTAGTGTTTACATACGTTTATCTGTGTAGTGTGTGTGTGTGTGTGTGTGTGTGTGTGTGTGTGCATGATGCGCTTGGGTGTATAGTTTATGTCAACATTACATTAAGTAAAACTTCATAAAAATATGCAATTTTTGTGTGTGTGCAGTTGGGTCGAAGCAGTAGGAGAAGAGGAGTAGATCACCCTTAAACAACTAAATTTTTTTTAATTAAAATATTGTTACAACTTGTTTCTCAAATTGTATCTCGTTCCACCCGGAAGCAAAACGGGAATAAAATATGTACCCAGAAAATTAGGGAAAAGAAACTTAAAAAAATGCATAAATGTTCCGGAAAATCAATAATGCCAAAAAGATTTGAAGCATAAAAGAAAAAATTGAAATAAAAATAAATCTTTATTTTTTATCTTGAGTGCGAATTCAAATTAACAGTACAGTACTTTGAAACCCAAGTAGAGAAGGAAAGATATAAAACAAAATATAATGATAATCATTTTCATTAAAAAATAATTAAAGATAAAGATTTAATATTTGTAAATCTTTTGAACGGATTTTGAAAAAAAAAAAGCCAAGACAAAAACAAAAACTCTTATTCCAAAATGTTTCCGTCTATAGATTGTATTGTGTTGCTTTTGTTTCGAACGATTCTTTCTACGTCCATCTTCAGATGTA
This sequence comes from Ascarosepion bandense, assembly GCA_037127315.1. Lineage (NCBI taxonomy): Eukaryota > Metazoa > Mollusca > Cephalopoda > Sepiida > Sepiidae > Ascarosepion > Ascarosepion bandense. The sequence goes on from JBBBDQ010000192.1 coordinate 6,349,065, forward strand.
TAAAATACATTCTATAAATTAGAAAAGAAACAATCTCGTTCTAAGAATTGTTCACACTACTGAACTCATTTTTTTCTTTCTTTTGTTGGTAACCCCCCCCCCAAACCTCAACGTTGATTCATTCTATGAACAGTTCTTTATGTAGATAGCCTGTAAAGTCAGAAAAAGACCTCTTTTTCCAGAAAATGGAAACGAAATAAATTCCCCTTTGAAAAATTAAGCACCCTTAAAAATGAATAAAAGTTTAAAAATATAAAACAAAGAGTTTGAAAGTTCAAAGAACTCTTCGAGTGATGGTGATTATTCAAAAAAGATCAAATCTATCAAATGTATACTTGATTAGGTAAGCGTACCAATTGAATTGTTAAGCTTATTATAAACCTTGTCGTCTTTTTTTTTTTTTTAATCGTATCACCCCGAGCAAGGCGGTAACGCCAATGATGTGCAGGGGGCTACATAATAGTGAAAAGATTGGAAATGAGAAAGCCGGAAACCACATCCTAAACAGGGAACAAGGGATGAGCCTCTTAACCTGTTCAATAGACGTGGGTGGAGTGTGAACCGGGCGATAGATAGAGCTATCTACTACGTGCCGTGTCTCTTCAGGACGTAGGCGATCATGGCCTACCGCATCTCCCTATCCCTTATAGCTCTTAACATCCTTTCCCTTGTTACCTCTCCAAAACAGTGCTTTGACATCCACTTGCTCAAGCCCATCAAGTATGTCATGCGTTGCTTTCCCTTGTTACTCTTTCTTTATTTGTCGTTTGAGTATCAGATTCTTCAAACCTTCCTTCCTCATGACATGCCCCAGAAACTTCAGCTGCCTTTTCTTGATGTAAAATATCAGTTTCCTTTTCGTTTCCATACAATCCAAAACCTCGTCGTTGCTAACATGTTGCGTCCGCGGTATCCTTAGGATCCTTCTACTATACTACTGTATTCTAGTGTCTGACTATCGTGTCCTAATGTCTGACTATAGAGGCCAAGTGCCAGACCACTCTAGCTTAGTGCCTGGTTATTGAGGCACTGTGTCAAACTAATAAATTACTTGAAATAGATGTGTAGTGCTCTTTAAGCATTATTCATTTTTGCCAAATGTTTGTTTCATCTTAAAATCTGTTGCTTTTCATCGCAATTTTTTGGAATATCAGTCTATAGTCGTCAGCAGAAAGCATTATCGTATTCTATGGTGCATACGTCTTGGAATGTTCATAAAGTGTATCCCTTGATTTGCACGCTGTTAATAGCATATGATTTTAAGGCGCATGTTTTCAACAATGTAGACAGTTCACTGTTGAACATGGGAATCCGAGTTACCGAACTCGGTCATTGTAAATGGCTACTATCAGCGTCTTTCGAATTGTTCTGTCAACTCACTTTCAATTAAAAGGCTTGCATCAACTTGTAGTATGGTTTTAAGGCATTTAACGACGGTGGCGCACACTGAGGTTGTCTCCTTGGCTAATCGACCATGAGATTCGAAACTGGGACTCATGGCCCGAATACTAATGTTCTAAGCATCCCGTCACGTGCTTATTGCTTTACAAGATTATATGACACTTTTTTTTAATTGAGAATCGCTGTATTCTTTACAATTGGATTTTAACGAAAAAAAATGAATAATACGACGATTAGGTTTATGGCTAATTCTTACCCGCATCTCTGATATGTACTGATATCTCTGATAGACCTTCTGGTGTTGCAATCACTTCAAAGTAAATCTTCTAAATATATTTTGCATATGGTTTCATATTGGACAGGTATAATGAATAAAGCATTTAAGTCACATGCGTTTGCAGCCTTCTTTTTGTAAACTCTCCCTTACCGCGCCTTTTATTTCAACTCACTCTAACACAACTGAAACTCTTTAATCTGACACTCTCAGCCATCTCATCTTTCTCTTGTTTATGCTTCTCTACTTAGCCGGAATAACTGCTCTCACCATTAAGCCATCTGCTAAACCTGACTTATTTTAAAGATGCAACTCTTCTGGCAAAAGCATTAGTTTATTTCAACAGAAAGAAGTCCCCGAATTCATAGATCTAGCTCAAAGTTTTCAAATCTTACCAGTGTGCTGCATCAACAGTCACATAAATTAAAACTGATGTTATATTATCAATAAAATAAGTTTTCGATTTGTTGATTTTTATTTTCCTGATATATAAAAATGTTCGTAAAGTATTTGTCTTTTAAAGCGAAGGCTTCCAAGCTCATTTTCCTGAATATCTACGTGGACAGTTATCCAGTATTTCGTAAGGAATTTTTGGCATTTTAGAAGATGACAATCGAGCTTAAAAACTCTTTTTGTTTTTCGCAAGCAAATTTCTTGTTATAATTGATATTACAAATTTTTGCTTCTTTTAACAACCAAAATAAGTCGGTTGGAAAATATTTAGACTGAAAGTATAAAGGATTTTCTTTCACAATTTTAAATGAGTTGAGTAAAAACATTCTGTTTTCAACGTTTCACTCTCAATGAGTTCTATACTTTGAACGTCTATCGAGTTTTAAATTCATGTGGAATTAAAGTATACGATCCATTACTCGAAATGATTGGTAAATGTTTGGCTCAATCTATGGCTCCAGTAAGTACTTCTGCCATACCTTATCTTTAAAAGAGTCAGATTAGACCAAATGATGGAGCATTGTTGTCATATCTGGGATGAACGGCTCAATCTTAGTCTTGAGTTAAAAAATCGATAATGCGGTCTTGTGAAGGAAGAATTATTCTCCACACTACAACCTCTTTTCCACAGACACCATGTCATTAGCAGTTTGCGAATCTATAATTATTTCCATGCTAAATGTTCAGATGAGTTCAATTTAATCATTCCATTGGTTCAACACTTACAACTAGGACACGCTATTCTACTTTCACGGAGTCGAATCTCCAACATTACGTCCGTGTTCCAATCAGAAAATTTTTCTCTAAAGAAATTGTTATTTTGGGGAAGAGAAGATCGCGTGATTTTTTCTTTGGAAGTTAGAGTCTTAGCCTCTTCAATTCAAAGGATAATCTTTATCTATCCTCTTATACTCATAAACCATTCATGTTTTTTATTCATATCTCAGACCTCATTCAATATTACCATTTTAACAATAACCTTCTACATTCAGTGTATTGTGAACCTTGTATTGAGTGAACTTTATCAGTAAAACGCTGAAAAAACAATCTTAGCACGCAGCATTACCGTAACTCAAAAGTATATATATATATATATATATATATATATATATATATATATATATCTTGTGGTCTTTATTCATATTTATATATATAAAATGGATATGTCTGTCTGTATGTGCGTTTGCGTGTCGCCATTCTAACAATCTCTACTCCTCCGAAACCCTTGGTCTGATTTCAAGCAAAATTTGGTCAGTTGTCGATCATGACATAAACCTTTGATGGACACAAAAATTTATCGAATTGATTTTTAAGGTACGGAAAAATCACCAAAACGCTTCGAATTTATGAACTCTTCTCCTCCGATACGCCTTATGCGAATTAAAAAAAATCGTGTAACTTGTAGATCAAGGTTCGAATCTTTGATGTACACACAGAAACATTCGAATCAATGTACAGGGTTCATCAAAAAGACAAAAATAATTTCGGGCGGTCTTTTTCGCACTTTTATGCATTTCTCCAAGACTTTTCACTCAAACTCAAGCCAAATTGAATTACTGGTAGATCAAGGTCTGATGCCTTGATATGCGATCACAAATTTCAACTGACACACAGCGTGCAGCAAAAATTAATGGAAAATATTGCTTTTTGCAATCTTTTATTTCCCCGAAAACGCTTAGCTTTATTCCACCAAAAATCGGGTCTTTTTTGTAGCTTCTACCTTATCATATGTCATTACAATTTCACGTTTTCTAAAAGGTGCCGGACAATGCATCCATTTCTGCGTCACAACGTCATCGCTTTCCGTATCGCCCTCCCCCTTCTTTCCACTGTACTTACATCATTCACATTTATTGGCAAAATTGAGTAAGCATGAATCTCGTTTTACAAATACAACAAAAAACAATACTTACTTTGCGTTTTTTTTTAACTTTTAAAAAACTTTTTGAATAAGCACTTGATGTTACCATTTCAACATGACCACTAAAAACCCCGACTAATTCCGGACTATACAGCTAATATATATATAAAGACAACAAGAAAATCTTATCTTAGCTGACCCGTTTCATCCTTCGATGGACTTTGTCAAGGCAAATGTAAGGATTTTATTTTACAATCTAAATCTATCTAAACTTATTTATAAATGGAACTTTTTGTGTGTGTGTATCTGTGTCTGTGTGTGTGTCCGTTACCGATAGACTCCGAAACGGCTGAACCAATTTTCTTGAAAATTTACACAGTTGCACTATAAGCGTCTGCGAGTGTTCTTAGCTAGGTTTTGTGTCGAGGTACTAACGATAAATATCGAAAATGGATAATCGAAAAAATCGGGTTCTAGAAGGAGTGGTCCGATTTTAATCAAATTTGATACACTCATAGACAAAGACATAAGAAACAATATTCAAAAGTTTCAAGGTTACAGTTCTTATAACAGTGCAGAAAATCGATAATATATATATATATATATATATATATATATATATATATATATAAAAGGCAAGATGTTTGTGTGTGTGTGTGTGTGTGTGTGTGTGTGTGTGTCTGTTTATCTGCCTGTATATCCGTATTTTTTTCAGCCCTTGTATTTTAGGTTTTGCTTCGGGTTTGGCTCTAAGTAGGTATGATTATAGTTCTTAGTCTCAGCCATCATACCATTTACTCAGAGGACTTATTTAGCTTTCAAAATTCAGTTTACGAGAAAAAAACTTATTTGATATTGATACCAGGAAATCAAACTTTGACTTACATCCATTCATTTTTCTTTCAGTTTACGGTTTCGCTTTAACTGGAAACAAATATTGCTTTTTAGTCTTTCGTGCCAACGTCCAAAGAGTCTGAGCTCGAGGACCATAGATTAGTTTTAAAGCTTTCATTACACCCGAGCAACGCCGGGCTATACTGCTAGTTATTTATAAACAAAAGTAAAAATATAATTTTTTCAGTTTTTTTTTAATATAACAGACGCTCATAAATATTCATTAGGTTAGCTGAAAAGTTTAGGTAAACTATGGGAAATCCTAAGAGACGTAATTTATTGTCTAACAAAAGAAAGTAAGTAAGTGATGTTGTTGATTTTTTAATGCAATTAATAAGAGGAAAGATGATTTACAGGATAAACTGAAGGCAAGTGAGATAGAGGAAAGCAGCGAGCACTTTTCATCTTGTGCGGGTGGCAGGACAGGAATCGTGTGGGATAGAAAAAAACAAACCTTACTAGATCTACAAAAGATAGATAATCTCTTTTCTTGGATAATTGGTACCTAGACTTTATGAATTTAAACATAATATTAGAGGGGCGCCGAAATATCATCAATTTACAGGTGAGCGTGCTAGATGAAGTTGTAAGTTCTCTGCTAACAGTGTTTTTCACCCTTCTCACCTGTGAAACTCCCGGTCGACTCCAAAAACTGCAAAAAATTTAAATGCAATGTCAATCGCTGTCTACTGTCCTCCAGATTACTATTTCGTCTTCCCGCTCATTATTAATGTTTCTGTTTCTAACTCTTCCACACCCTGTAACCCCTTGTTTCTTCTTGGCTTGTGAAATTTTTTAAAGAAAGTTTTTAAATTTACTAAAATAACATAATTATTCGTATATAATATACAGTTGTGTATAATGCGCACCCTTAGCTTTAGATGACGATATGCCAGAAGTTTTCAGCGAAAAAAAGCTCCCAAGAGGAGAAACAAATTCATAAACAAACACCCGTTTTGGGGGTTAATGGAACGTATTAGACGCGAATAGTGATGACATCTTTTTAACGAAAAGGGACAAGATTACGACATCAAATGAGGATGAATATATCGACTTCGCTGACAGACGAAACTGTCATGACGTCGACCTTCAAAACAGATAGCAGCGATAAAGAGTAAAATGATTCTTATATTTATGGGAATAATTAAACAAACTGAAACAAATGCACTGTGTGGGTCAGTCAGTCAGTCAGTCATTTAAATCATTTGGTGATCACGTCTCTTTCGGTCAGTGACTGACTAGGCTGAATATTTTCCGGTTGTAGGTTGCCATTTCCTTCTGTGTTAGACTCGTCGCCAACTAAGGTTTCCACCCATAGCTGAAGGGAGAAGAAATTGATCAAAGGTATTTGTGTGTAAATAAATGCAACATATTCAACTGAAATTTTAACTCGGCTTTCCGATTTTTCATTCGAAGCCGATATCCATTGCCCCACAACACACACACATTTTGTTATTTTGACTCATCTTTCAATCACGTACGTCGTATCGAATATGGTGATATCCAGGAAAATAATTGCCGCTTATAATACGTTCTTCTAATTTTTAGGCTTGCATATTATCGACAAATTATGATTGCTGAACTATAGTTAGACGTTGAGCAATGCTTTTTATTTTAGAACCTACTCAAAAGTCAACCGCAAGAGTCTATATTAGGAGCTTCTTTTTTTTAATCATTTCACTCTTACGTAACCCCCTGCGCATCAGTGGCGTTTTCGCCTTGCTTGGGGTGATATGATTAAAAAAAAAATGCAAGGCAGTAAAGCCACTAGTACTCGGGGGTTTAAAGAGAGTGGAAGTGACAGAATGAAAAGACTGAAAATTGGCAGGATTGAGAGAAGATGACACTGTTTATTTTCGGGCATCTTTTCGAAAAAGAGAAAAAATCTTTTTTTCTCCTTAGACAGGAAAGTAATTATTTATAGGCAGAATTTTCAGATGCTAATTAGCAACACTTCATTCGCTTCTTTCATTGCGAAGAACTGGATTTTATTTTGAGAAAGAGAATGAATATAATGGAACCAGCATGAAGTGCACAAATCTTCATGCTTAAATAAGATTCTCCATTTTACACACACACACACACACACACACACACACACACACACACACACACACACACACACAGAGATATACATATAAATATGTAAATTATAGTATATATATATATATACTATAACTTACATATTTAACTAAAACATCATTTATATATTTGAAGTAGAGCCCAAGGGACACCCTAGTATGAACTATACCAACTCTACAGTGTGCATATTTAAACAAAGATATAGCAACCATATAACCTCTCTAAAGTTAAGTAAATAACGTAATGAAACCGCCCTATCCAAATACATCTGGAAAATCAAGGATAGAAAAAAAAACAGAGCCTGAAAATAAAATGGAAAATAATAAAATAAAAAATATATACACGTTATTCAGAAGGGGAAAAATTGTTAGTTATGCCAAGAAGAAAAATTGGCAATTCTATTCCCAGACCCTCAATTGTTGTTGAAGAGGAGATCGGAAATCCTATCGGGATGCGTGCATAACAAGAAGAATCTGTTGGCAAACATGGTATCTGGATAAGGTTCAAATCTGGGTTTGTGTATATATGCAAACACACACACACACACACACACACACACACACACACACACATATATATATATATATATACATAAAAATGGCATCATATTTAAAATTGACGTTATCTATCATTTTAAATGTATCATATGTAAGTATGTATAAATAGAATATCTATATATTTGGTACAGTATTGTTTAGGTTTTCAGGTATCTGTTAGAGATCTTGGATTATATTTTGTTTGTGGACAGGCAGTGGGTTTACTCGATTGCATATTTATGAAAAAATATCGAGGCGATGAATTTATGCCATGTGCCCAATAATAATAATAATAATAATAATAATAATAATAATAATAATAATAATAATAATAATACGGGAAAGTGTCAGATGTTTTAATTTTAATTTGAGAACTGGGGAAAAGTCCAGAAGAGCCTACGAAAAATGCATGAGGAAGTACAATAGGGAGCCAGAACTGGAATCCTCTACATGACAGAATACTGAGGAGAATCCTGTAGAATTGAGGATACTTGTTGTCACTTTGACTTCTCTAAAAACTGACAGTTGCAACTAGTGTGAAAAACCGAGTGAAAATGCTAAGAATAAAATTACATACAATATATAATAAAAGATTGTCGAAAAAGGTTCGTAAGCGAAAAGAAAACATTCGCGGAGAAGTAAATATTAATATTTATCTAAACGGCGAAAATTAAAATCTTATGTTGCAATTCCGAAGATATGAACCAGAATAAATCACATTTAAAAAAAGCAAAAAAATTCTCATATGTTTTGTTATTTGGACCAGCATCTTTATCTTGGTCGTTATAACGTTTCACACGCTGAACATTCAAACTTTCTTCAGGTGTCTGTTGTACATACTGATTATCCTTCAACATCAAACTAAACCCAAAAATGGTAACCCAGACTCATATCAACAGAATATTATCAGCATTAGAAACATTCTCCAATGTAACAAATATCCTGCAAGTATAATGTAATCTTCAACGAGCACATTGAAGAAAGCCGAGGACAACAATAAAAATCTGCCATACATAAAGCGTACACCCAAAAAGATGTAAAGGATTTACGGTTCATACAGTATCAAGACAATATTCGAAATCATTCCAACTTTTGGAGATATCTTTCCCGAACCACTCCTCACTCATCGGGAAAAAAAATGGCAACGAATGCAAAGGAGAGATTAGCTATCCACTAAAAGTTGTTTTCATAGGACAGATACTGAAATCAGGCATAGTTGATGAGATATGGAGGGAAAATTCAGGTCATTAGCTCTTGTGGAATAAAGTCAAGATTACAGAGAATAACTCTGGAAGATAAGACAACTAAAAAAATAAGTTTATGTGCTAGACATTGATAACTTCATCAGTAGGCCGAGGATAGCGATAAATAACATCTGGGAGAATGAAAGAACATTGAAAAGAAATTCCAACCCTGTAAAATTTCATTACCTGCATTAGAACGCACATGCTGTCTCACTGACTGACAGTAGACATTTGGGTTAAAGTTTCTAGATTTCAACCTAAGTCTGTCTCAGAGACACAGGCATTAAAGAGATAGCTAAATTATATCGGGTTTACTTGCGGTTGTGAGTTCAATCCTTGATCTGGTAGTGTTGAAGAATCACATACTCTGGTTGAGTGAAATAAAAAAACAAGCCACATAAAAATGAACAAGACGAATTATCCCCTGAGCACTGAAAGCAAAATGAGAACAATTTACTTCCACGGATTTAATAAAGTTAAAATGTTAGATTAAAAATTCCAAGAATGTTATCGAGTACAAAGACAGAAACCCGAAGAAGGCTATAAACATAACAATCAAAATGAGCCTGACGGTTGAAATAGCGAATCATATAATCATAATAATTATTATTATTACACTGCTCAACATTATATTTGGTGCTAAGAAACAAAACACACTTTTTAGCAAGTTTGATGATGCTAATTCCGGAAATGACCTTAGATCTTCATGCTTAGCTACCGTTTTTGATGTACTGAAATTGCTCATTTTTTGAAAAAAGATAAATTTACGATCTTGGATGATTGCAAAAGAAAAGAACTTAAATAACATTGAACATGACAGATAATCAAGAAAGATAAAATTTTTACCATAATTATTACGTTCACAAAGGTTTTATTTATGCTGTTTTTTATTAAATGATTTGATGAAAATTTTTGGTCTTGATATATTCAATCATGTTATTTTTAAAAAGTTAGGGTCTGATTGCTATTGAAAAATATTATTTGTCAATAAGCTGACTCATATTTGTTGGTTTCAATACGAATTGAGAGATTTGTACAACTTTACTTTGAGAAATATTGCCATCGGTCAGTATCATCTATACAGAAAACACACGAAAAATGCTTTTTTCCCCTAAAACTGAGGTAGTTCTGTACATCAAAAACGGTTGCTAATCAAGATAAAGTGAGGTGAGTTTCAGATTCAGCGCCCCTCAAATGAGTTAAAAAGATATTTGGTGTCTCAACAACATTTATTCATTAATTTATTTTTTTGTTGTTGTTCACTGGTGTTATTTATATGAAAAATTGCGACAGAAAATAAAATACTGAAATCAAGTTTAATGAAGAAAGATTTCAGAATTTAAGGGAATATAAGAGAACAAAAGACAGACACGGTGATTCACTAAAAATTGTGCGAACGGATTATTTAAAACCATGCAGTAAATGGTATGAGTAGAAATTAGAAATTTCGTTGAAAGAAATTGTAAATTTCTGTGGAAATTAAAAATTTAAAAAAGGGCAGTCAATAGAACTGAGCTCAAATTGAACGAAAAAAAAGTGAAATATTTTGAATATAATTGACACTTGAGGAAGAACTCTCCTCTTTAAAGAGAGAGAGAGAGAGAGAGAGAGAGAGAGAGAGAGAGAGAGAGAGATTTCTGGTCTCTACTTGTTACTTATGAAAAAAAAGCAAACCATTTCTTCTTTCAGCCAACACGTGATATCCAATGCTTTTCGAAATATCCTTTCGATTTTTTGCAACGGCTCTATTTCCAGATCATAATCTAATATTTGAAAGAAAGTTTTCCATGTTTTTGTACAAAATCCAAATGCTCTACTGATTACTGATACTTTCAGTACTTCCCAAACTTTCGGAATTTCACACTTCAAACCATTGTAGTTGTCCATCTTCTTTTCTTTATGTTCAATTCACATGCCAAATGAACAGGTGACTTCTATCTGGTAACAAATATTATTTTCTGTTTGTTCAGCAGGACGAAATCTGGTTTATTGGGTATTATTATCCATATAATTAAAACTGAAGATGTGTGTCAGTGTGTGTGGGTATCCGCGTATGTATCCTCACTGATTTCTATTAACATACATTTCCACATTTTTCATCCGATTTATTTCAAAACTTACACATCCCATGCAAATTTATTATTCTAAACAACAAAGAAAAACTAATTACGCGTGGTCCTCAGTTTAATCTTAGTTTTAATTTCTTATTTTCAAGTATTTTTTGTTAAAGTTAAGTTCAACACAGTAACTTTTTGTATGGAGGATAATAATAAACACAAGAGTCATTTCCTATATTTCATGTCTGCAGTTGATTTTCTAAGTGTTGCTTAGATGTGGCACAAGACAGAAAGTATGGGTTACCCAGTGAGGATCGAAATCACTACTCAGTTGTAATAGGTTTTAGCGAGAGAAGTTTGCTAACCATTACACCACGTCGAGGTGCCTGTCTGCAGATATGGATCGTATAAAAGAAATGAAAAGGAGATTTATGTATACTCTTTACATACCGTGCAAAGCCTGATACTTAGTTCTAGTTATTATTATTAGTGACGAAAAGAATTTCTCCGTCGGTATTACAATATCTCATATCCGCTACATAATCCTCCATATTGTTATTGTTATTGTTATTAGATTTAGTTTATTCAATGTTCCTTACGAGTTCGGCATAACTTTCAGCATAATCGTCATTAATTATTTATAGGCAAGAGAATTCTATTTTGGTATTACCAATGTTCAACAGAAATGACGTTGTGTTACAAATATTAGTCAGTCAGTTAAGTGCCATACGTGATACACGCTTGGGCGATCATGTCTCAAAAGAGACATGACTGACTCAGCAGAAGATTTTCTCACAGTTGGTTGCCATTTCTTTCTGCTGTAGACTGATAGACTATAGAAACCAATCTATTCTGCTATTCAGTCTATAGCTAAAGGGAGAAGAGATGGATTAATAGTCTTCCTAAAGTTATTTGTACGTTACGAATATACAAAGCCAAATATACCCATGATTACTTACACTCTGACAAGAATATACCAGGTACAGGCATCACAGCCAAAAATGCGCGATAGACAACTGTCAGGATATCTGTGGTACTGAACGTATTTATTTATTGTAACCCATCTTAATTTGCTTAGACAGAACATATTTATTATTCTACTTATTATTATTAGCTGATGCGCAGAGCATCTCTGCTAATGAGCGTAGTAGGAAGCAACATTGTGTGTGTCAAGTGATTTTAAGTTTGTAAACGTTGAACCCTAAAAGATTACTGCTTGGGTAATCACTAAAACGGAGGTTGAGAATAAAATTAAATCAATAAATGCAAGACGTACACGGTGTAAAGTAGATACGTTGCTAGTGAACAGCTAGTCAGTATAATCATTCTACCCTAATACAATTTACTCCAATACTGTCCATGTATTTAAGAAGATAGCAATATCCCATTCCTGCATATAGGTAGGTATTCATCAGTAAGAAGAAACAATCAGATTGAATTGGGTGTCACATCTAAATATCTGGAAACCCATTCAATAGCAAACTCCCGAGCCAAATGGGTTATGCAATCTGTAAACAGTTCTAAGCAACACTCCCACTGACACCTGTATGTTCATACGCTGATTTTACTATAGTATTATTAATATTCAAATCATATCACCCTAAGCAAGACGGGGCCTCCACTACTGCGCAGAGGATTACAGAGAGTGACAAGAGGAAGAAAGAGGGTGATGAAGGGATAAAAGACGGAAAGAATTCAGGGAGATAGAAGATGGCAATTGACGCTGCATTTAAACTTTTGGAGGTTGTCACTATCAGGGAAGCAAGTATGGGGTAGGGAGTTCCACAGGAGTAAATTGCGGGAAAATAAACTGTTAGAGTAGAAGAAGGAGTTGCAGTTAACTATTTCAGCGGTAAAAGGGTGAGACGTAGATTCTAATTCAGTAGCACGCATAAATTGATGTTTTCGGAGCATCAGGGAACAAAGCTCATCAGAGTAGTTGCCATTGAAATATTTGTAGAAAAGTCAGAGGGAAGACACACCACGTCGGTGACTGAAATCGAAATGCTAAGTCAGAACTGATGATATTGCAGATTCTTCTTTGGATTTTGTCGAGAATTTCGAGATATATAGCAGTAGCATTGTACCATATATGGTAACAGTATTCAATGCAAGGACGAATGGTAGATTTATAGATGTGCATAATGGATTCTAGCAAGAAAACACTTTATGGTCTGACACAGTGAGTCAACATTTCTTAATTAGATACAACTCTAGATTCTATGTAGTCATTTTACTTTAGGTCAGTTGAGGGAGTAAGGCCAAAGAGGCATAGTAAGTCATTTTCCAGGAGACTAGAATTCCGATGGCTGGTAGGAAAGTATCTCTATGGTGATTTAAGGATAGCAGTTTCGTTTTAAAGACATTAAAATTTACTAGCTTATTTTCTGCCCCAGTCCGTGACAGATTGTAGGTCCGGGTCTACTTTGTCAGCCTTGGCAGTTTTGATATTGAGACGGGTTTTAATGATGTCAATAGCATAAATCCCTATTTGGGAATAGATTTCCTCTGGATGATCATTGATAAAGATCAGAAAAAGCGTTGGACCAAAGCGTAGGACCTTGAGAGGCAGCCATTCAGAAGGACTTTCATTTTACGGAATGATTGGATTAAATCAATCGTCCAGAAATCCCGTAGCCCTGGAGTTTGCACAGAAGGCCAGCATGCCAAACCCTGGCAAAAGCTTTCGAAATATCAAGGACAACAGCTCGAGCTTCACCATTCTTATCAAGAGCCTGGTAAATATATTCAGTGATGACCATTAGCACAGCGGAAGACATATTATTTATTGTTTATTATTATCATTGTTACTAAAATGGGAATTTTTCTTTGGAATTGCAAAATATTCTGAATGTCTCAGCAACTTTCTTAATATCATTGACTTATTATTTTTGTTAATATTATTCTAATTTACTTTCTGTTTCGCTATTAACACGTTTCATCGTCATTCCAGTACCATCATAGTGTCATTGTCCATATTGTCATTATTATTATTATTATTATTAATATTATTATTATTATTAATAATAATAATAATAATATTAGTAGTAGTAGTAGTAGTAGTATATCATTTTTCATCATAATTATATTTCTGATATGGTCGCACTACCTACCAAGTCTGCGTGGATACCTAAGGCAGGTCGTGGTGCGTTGTTATGGCTCCTTTTCATGTTTTTCTATCTCCTCTAATATCTCTAGTGTTAAATATACAGAGTTCTCCTTAGTGTGTGGGCTGTACTTAACAAGAACATTTTTTGTATATCTCTTAAGCTATGGTTTCCAGGGATTCTTTCAATGTGTTGTTTTGTTCTATTTTTTATCATTCCAAGTGCACCCACTATCACTGGTACGATTTTTGTTTTTAATTTCCATATTTTTTTCAATTTCAATTTCCAGGTCTTTATATTTTGACAGTTTTTCGAATTACTTGTTACAATCCGCTGGACAAGCCATATCAATAAATAGGCAAGTTTTTTTTCTGGTTTTTAACAATAATGTCCGGCCTATTTGCTTCAATTTTTCTGACTGTGTAGATGGTATAATCCTATAGAATGGTGACATCTTCTATTTCTAGAAGCGGTGCTGGGTGATGTTCATACCAGTGTTTATTTACATATTTTCCATAGTGTTTGCACATTATCCAGTGTAAATATTGCCCCACTCTATCGTGACGAATTTTATATTCATTTGGGGCAGGTACACAACATTTGGAAAGTAGATGGTCTATTGTTTCTTGGTATTTATCACAAAACCTGCATTTTGGATCTACATTATTATTTATAATATTTGCCTGAAAGTTCCTAGTGAATAGACATTGGTCTTGCGAGAATAAAGCCTTCAGTTTCAGATTTTAATCCAGATGCACGAAACCATCGATGAGTAATGAACATTGGATTTATTAGCACATTCTGGATATTGGCGATGCAGAAGTTTGTCTTGCTAGCGTTGTTTCATCTGCTCAAGAGATGGCTTTCTTTTTCATATTTTTGCCGCAATAGTTGGTTCTTGGCTTCTGTTTTGCTTTTCTACAGAATTTGCTAAATGTAAATCTTGTTTGTATTTATTGCTTTCTTTCATTATTGATTTTTTTCTGTCTGTTTTCATGTTGATTGACTAATTGTATCATCCAGTCCTTTGTTGTTTCTATGTATGTGAGTAAGCCAATAGTTGTTGTCTTGTATGACAATTCTAGTTGAATAAGACCTCTTCCATCTTCTTTACGGAATATGTATAGACGGTCTACATCAGCCTTTAGATGATGCATGTTATGCTTAGAAATAAGCTTTCTTGTCTTAGAATCCATTCGTCTAATGTCGTTTAAAGTCCAGTTCAAGATGTTGAAACTATATTGGATCACTGGGATGACAAGGTTATTAATGGCCATAATTCTGTTCTGAGAGTTCAATTCAGATTTTAATATCAGTCGTAGATTTCTATAGTACTCTTTACGCATTATTTCTTTCATTTTTTATGGTGAATTCTTTCACTCTCATTTAGGTATTTTTAAGCTTCTTCTTGCTCTAAATCTGTTATTGTTACAGTAGGGTTTAAGCTAATTGAAGATGTTTGTTGCAGCGATCTTCGTAAAACTGTAGCTTTAGCACATTTGCTCAAATTGAATATCACTCCAATGTCTTCACTGAAGCATTTTACAGTTTGCATAAGATCTTCCAGCTCATTACCATTCTTAGGATACAACTTTAAATCATCTATGTAAAATAGATGGCTTATTTTCTTTTGAGCTATTTTATAACCACATTCTGTCTTTCTAAGTTGACTAGTTAGTGCTATTAATGATATGCAGAATAGTAAGGGAGACACACAGTCACCTTGAAATATATCTCTGTTGATGTTTATTTCACCAGACTTATAGGTTCCATTTATATGATTAAGGTAAAGTGTCATTGTTCATATTATTATTATTATTATTATTATTATTATTATTATTATTAATAATAATAATAATAATAATAATAATAATAATAATAATATGGTCTGGAATTACAGAAGATGATGTTAAATTTGCACTAAATAAAGCACACAATTGGAAATTTCCAGGTATAGATAAAATTCCTAACTTTTGGCTATATTATTTAAATACAGCATATAAAAAACTAGCCATAGAACTTCAAGAAATGGTTGACGATCCCACCAAAATTCCTGCATGGATGACCAAAGGAATTACATTTCTTCTACCCAAGAATGGTGACACAAACAACCCGAAAAACTACAGACCAATTACATGTCTTCCGACAACATATAAACTATTAACATCTATTTTAACAAAACAGACATATTTATTCTTAGAAAGAAATGACATGATACCGCTTGAACAAAAAGGGTGCAAACGTGGCTGTTATGGTTGTAAAGACCAATTGCTAATTAACAAAATGATCCTGGAAAACTGCTACAGTACAAAGAAAAATCTTAGTACTGCCTGGATAGATTATCGAAAGGCATTCGATAGTGTGCCACATTCCTGGATTTTAAAGACTTTAAATATATACAAGATATCGCCCGTCATCATCAATTTCATCAAACAGTGCATGTCTATATTAGGTTTCCCCGCAGACTTGGTTGGTTGTGAGACCAAAGCAGAAATCGAAATATGATGAAAAATGACATAATAATAATAATATTTCCTTTGATTTCTGTTGAATTCTTCCATTCCCAACGAGAGATTTTTGACTGATCATTTTTTGTAAAAACTCAAAGAAACATCACACACATTTTACAAAGATAAAGCTCTATGTAATGTGTGAGCTGCACTTGTGAGTACAATGTTTTGCTTCATCTTAGGGCATGGGTTACAAGGAATCCCTTCGATGGGTCAACCGGAACTTTTTTTTATTTAAATCAATGGCTTCAACTACAACTGGAATTATTGATGTATCATATGCTACATTTTTGAGATTTTCACTTCAAGAGCCTTGCATTTTGATAGCTTTTTTTTTTTTTAAAGATCTTTAAAGATTGATTAAAATCTATAGGGACTGCCATTTCAATAAGAAACACGTTTTTTTTTGTGGTTATTGACTACGATGTCTGGACGATTAGCTTTGATTGTTTTCTACGTGTATTGTAATGTTTTAAAATTGTTTCAGTTTCTATCACTCTAACCGAATCTGGGTGATATTCATATCAGGTCCTTCCCGTGAAAGTTGAATATATTCCAGTACAGATAATGACTCTCTCTAACATGCCGAGTTTTGTGTTCACTAGGTGCTAACTTCGTGAAACCTGATAATTATTAATAAAAAACTTTACAAATTTAAGAGCAGTACCAGGTTGATATTATTTTCCAGTTAAAATGGCTAAGAGATCGAGCACTTCTCGCTTTGACCTTCAAACATTTAAATGCAGTGTCAATCGTTATCTTCTGTAGTCTTCATTTATCTTTTATTGCAACTTAGTAGCTTCATTACCTCGCTTGGGGTGAAATGATAAAAACACAGGACAATCCTATGTTCTTTTTAGCAAGTCTTGTCCTTTTTCTCGTTATTTTCCTTTTATTATTATTGATATTAGTAGATCAACTACGACTGAGTAGCGGGTTCAATCCTCATTGAGTGCTCCATACTTTCGGCCTTGTTCCACTTCTAAGCTACGCTTGGTGCATCGCAATTATCATTGATATTAGAAATACGTAATTCTATCACCATTTTACCTCCTCATTCCGTTACGTTTTAAACCATATCAGTTTTATTTTATTTCTTTTTAAATTTTCTTTTATTATTCAGTCAGTCAGTTAAGTGCCATATGTGATACACGCTTGGGCGATCATGTCTCTTTCGAGACATGACTGACTGGGTAGAAGATTATCCCGCAGTAGGTTGCCATTGCTTTCTGCGGTAGACTGGTTGCCGACCAAGGCTATAGAACCCAATCTGTCCTGTTATTTAATCCATAACTGGAAGGAAGAGACGGATTAATACCTTTCCCAAGGGTATTTGCGCGTAAGTGAATACAATGGATTCGACTGGAATTCGAACTCGGCTACCTGGTTTCTCGTTCCGAGCCGATATCCACTATACCACAACGCACATCTTTCTAAATGTAACTGACTTTTATTATTAGGAATCTTTATTCCCTTATTAATATCTTCGTGGAAGCGTTATTGTTTAATCTCCATTCTAACACCTCTATCATTGCGAACATTGCATCTCAGATTCGGGCAAATTATACCACACTCTCCCTAGCCAATCCTTCCCTGTTGTGCTCCACTATGAACTCCATGCCCCCTTATTAATTTCGGCTTCATATCCTTGAACGCCCCCAAGGGATAGATGCGACGAATTAGGCTTAACGAAGGAGAAACTAATTAAACAGTTCCAGCCAATTTTTTTAATTTTGCGTTTTTTTATACCTTTTTGTTATCTTTTTTTATTTTGATTTCCTGTTTTGTATTTTATGTTGTATGAAAATCAATAGCCTCAATACAGGTTTTATGAAGAAACAACCAAGCCTTTCCTTCATCTTTTCCTTTTTCTCCCCCACTATCTCATTCTCGTTTTATTTTTAAGCTTTTCTCACTCTCTCTTTCCTCGTTTGCCTATGAATCTTTCTTATTCTAATCTTTCTTGTTAGTTCTCACCGTCCATTCTCTTTCTATCTGTTCTTTCTTTTCGTTATACTTCTCTCTTTCTTTGTTTCTTTCTTTTATTTACATTCTCCTTTCTCATTTTTTTTGCACAGATTTCCTGTTCGTAGCAAAGATTATTTGCTTGGATCCCTGTGAAGGTCTAAATCCGAAATAATAATCTGCTTGGCTATCCAACACTTCATATCTACAAAGCCAAGCTTAGTTTGACCCAATTGTACAAATTCTGGGTCCATGCGGACAATATTCTTTAAGAGTCTTCAGTTACATAACATTTTAAATAAAGAAAACATGTTCTTTCACTGGGTTCGAACCTGCGTTTCTCTTATGCAAGCGAATATGCTTTCCTTTATGAAGGTCATTGAGCTGTTCTTGTCCATGAAAGTTCTTTGTGGCTGAGTGGGTTAAAAGCAAACCAGTCTAAAATGGTCTGTGAGACAAAGTTTACTATTGTAATCTCAACTGAAGATACTTATTGATAGTCTGGCACAAGACTTCAACATATGGTCACATTGTGAGAATCAAGCTCACTATATATTCCAATGTACGTTGTGGTGCAGTGGATATCAGCTCGGAAAGAAGAATCGGAGAGCCGAGTTCGAATTCTAGTTGAATTCGTGGCATCCACTTGCATCCACTTGCATCTGCATATATCCCCAACTCTTCTCCCTCCAGCTATCGGTTAAATAGCAGGACAGATTGGTTTCTATAGACTTGATTGGCAACCAGTCTATCGCAGAAAGTAATGGCAGCCTATTACAGGAAAATCTTCTGTTCAGTCAGTCATTTCTCTTTCGAGACATGGTCGCCCAAGCGTATATCACGTATGGCATTGAAATGACTGCCCGATTGGAAACGTATTAATATGTCGCTTCTCCTTTCGGCTATGGGTTAAATAGCAAGAGAGATTGGTTTCTGTAGCCTTGGTTGGCAACCAGTCTACCGTAGAAAGTAATGGCAGTCTACTGCGGGAAAATCTTCTGCACAGTCAGTCATTTCTCTTTCAAGACATGATCACCTCAGCATGTATCATGTATGACACTTAGCTGACTGATAAATTCCAAAATTTATTGTGACTCTCCTGACTTTCATGCTGAATTACGATTGAAGGGAACTGTCTCATAAATGTATTTCCTAAAGTCGACATAGTCAGAAAAAAATGTCACATCAATGTGAATTAATGTCAAGACTAACCTCATGAATTAGAGTAATTTTTACTTTTCATGTTTGTTGTTCGTGTACGACGAAGTCAAGATTAATGAAATTCGATGAAGTAAATTGCTATATGCGTGTGAATCAAAGTAAGGAGAAAAGTTAATATAAAAAAAACAAAAACAAAAAAAAAACGAACCGATATTTCTACAAATGCATTTCATAAAAATATATAGAAAGTGCTTTAATCGCTAAATCAACCAGAATAAATTTGCTTCCAGCTGTTTACAATGTCTCACTATTCTTGCCAGATCTATTATTACAATACAGGATATTTAGTAACAAAAGTGCTGGCGACATAAAGAAAAAGAAAAATAATTTCATGAAATTAACTAGATTATATACCCAAAACATCCATTAAATAAAAAATAAATTTGTCAGCGTCCCCACTGTGCCATTCGTGCGTATGTATAGTCACATCAGCGTAATCATAAATTTAGTCTGATGAAGTCATAAAGGAGAAAACGCATTTCCATTTTATAATACTACTTTCCCAAAAATTGTTTATATATATATATATATATATATATATATATATATATATATATATATATACCTTAAGCCCCGATGTGTGAGAACATCCTAACGGTGTTCTCACGAAACTTTGAAGTCGGCATAAACTCGCTCAGTTAAAGTAACAAATTCTTCTCACTAAAACTATCAATGCCCCACCCTGATATCGACCTACTTGCCAAAATACCTTTTATCAGTAAAACTACTAAAAAAAACAACAATCATGGCAGCAAACATTATCATGACACAACATTATATATATATATATATATTAAAATTAAATACATATAGGCGAGGGTTAAATAGGGACTTAGGTCTTTTGAATCTTTATAAATATTTCAATAGTTAAACATTTTTTAGATACACTTTAAAAAATTCTTTAAAACAACATTTAAAAGTATTATTACAGATAGATTTACGTTTACAAATATTAAAAAAACTCTATCGCTTTCTACGTCACGTGATGTAAACATCTCTCGGCGAACGCTCTCGCGACGAACGGTTCTAGTTTAAATTTTAAAATCATTTGTTTCTGATGAAAGGCCGAGGCCGGTCTGAAATATCAAATATATATATATAATAATAGAAATAAATAAATACTGTAAAAAAAAATACATTTTTAAACTTATAACTTTTTAGTAGTTTTTCCGCTCTCCCTCTCTCTCTCTCTCTCTCTCTATATATATATATATATATATATATATATTAAGAAATCGAGCATTAATAGTAAATAAGGTCAAAGACTTATCTTCTTATTTCACAGTAATAACACCTCTTCGTTCATTAAAGACAAGATGAATCAATTTATC
>JBBBDQ010000192.1:6375000-6412500 GCA_037127315.1 Ascarosepion bandense
GATATTTATCGGGGGTACCTTGATACAAAACCTAGCTAAGAACACTCGCAGAAGCTTATAGTACAACTGTGTAAATTTTCAAGAAAATCGGTTCAGCCGTTTCGGAGTCTATAGATAACGGACACACACATACAGAGATACACACACACAGACAAAGTTGCATTTATAAATAACTATATATATATATATATATATATATATATATATATATATACTCAGTGGATGCAAGATATTTGATAAATTAACTAACTTGAGCGAGGCATAAATGAAAGACGAACAAATGTAATGTTACATAGCAATCGAATGATTTAACTTTCTCATTTTTCTTTTCGACTAAAGAGTGAAAACGTCATCTTAAAATTTCATACATCAAAGGTAATGCTTGCTTTTAAATCGCTATTTTCATTGGTTTAGGAATATAACCGCTCATTAAAGTGAACACGAGGTACATACTACATGGAGCTACTGAGCGTGATGCATATAATTTTCACGACGTCTGTGGTTATCTTCATTAACCAACAATGTTTTAAACGTTGTCGAGAAATAAACCAATCAACGGCCAGACACAAACAAAGACTCGTTCAAGAAAGAGGTGTTGTATCGTATATATCAAGTCAAATGTGTTTTCAGTTTTCTTATTAAAAGATGAATAAGAATTGGGAATCCTTTCACAATATATATATATATATATATATATATATATATATATATATATATATATATTGTCATCCACAGACAGATAGTTTCGCCGTATCACAGCTCATCAGTACGGTTAGACACCGATTGTTTTTTTTTTTTACCCAGGATTAAAAACCGACCGAAAGGGCGTCAGTCGGCGACTCTATATTTCCTTTCCCTCTCGCTTTCTTTCTATATCTATATCTATATAGAGCCATCACAATAATGCCTTCACGAATCTTTAAAGTCGGCAAAACATCTGCTGTTAAATGACAAGCTTCTCCATATTAATTCTATTAACTCTGTATCTCGATATCGAGCAATATATGACAAAAATCTGCTTGCAAAAAGGACTTTCTTCTAGTAAACAACTGAAAAAAACAGCTATTTTAGAACTAAGCACTTTAACACACACACACACACAGACATATATATATATTTAGTATATCGAGGCAGCAAGTAATTTTCTAGACATATGCTATTAAATATAAGAGACAATGAATGTCTATTATATTTAATCATGAGCCGTTCTAAACGTCGTATTTTTGCTTTAATTTCAGTTGAAAATAAAAACAAAAATTCTCCAACATTTGGATAATTATTTATTGGTTTTCTTTTAAGCTTTCGGCTCACATGAGCCATCTTCAGAGAGGTAGTTTAAACTGAAATATTATAAAATCCACCATCACCGACGATTTCATTTTGCGTTGCCAAGCGGAGTTTTATGTCAACACAAAATAAAATCGTCGGTGATGGTGGATTTTATAATATTTCAGTTTAAACTACCTCTCTGAAGATGGCTCATGTGAGCCGAAAGCTTAGAAGAAAACCAATAAATAATTATCCAAATGTTGGAGAATTTTTTGTCTTTATTTTCAACTGAAATTAAAGCAAAAATACGACGTTTAGAACGGCTCATGATTAAACATAATAGACATTCATTGTCTCTTATATTTAATAGCATATATATATATATATATATATATATATATATATATATATATATATATATATATTATAAGGAAGTGAAAGAACAAATTGATTAAAACCTTCTGTTCAAGCATTTACTTTTATAAAAAGTACTCAATAGATCTTAATATTGTAATTTTGTTATTACAATGGTTTATAAAAGCATAATATCACTACACAAAAAAGTTCATGTTTCGGAACAATACTGTTATTCATTAGGTGAAAATGATTTATTTCAAAATGTAAGCTGAATTCATGTTTATTTAGAAAATTAGGGAGTAGTATTTGGAGAAAATGTTTTTAGGTATGTCAATATTGTTCAATTAAAATGAGAATTAGGTAACTAAAGAGTTTGAAGATCTGGGTCGCGAATATATATATATATATATATACGCACTGTGATCCATAACTATTTCTACTCAATAACTTTTAAAATAATTTAAAATAAAGGGTGCAATAGATTAACTGTCGACAAAACTACATAAAAATAAAAATAACACTGACATCTTATTTTAAGAGATATATTTACCAAAATTACACAAAAATATCTTGAAATACCAGAGTAAATTTATTCAATAAAATCACCATGGCTTCAAACACGGCCTCCAGACGACTTTAGAGACACTTCCAACGCTTCAGCACGGTCTCCTTGTTCAAGTTGGTGAATGCTGCTATAATCCTTGTCTTCAGTTCATCTTTGGTGTTTTTTGGTCTCTCGCTCAACTGCATCCCACACATATTAATGTAAGGGTTGCAGTCTTGTGAGTTAAGTTACCAGATGTAATGGGTGATGTCGTTGCAGAAATTGTGACAGGCATGACAGGTTTCTCCTGCTTGTGTGATATGGTGAAGAGTTCTATTGACAGTTATTGAGTCTTCCAGCAGCCATCATCTTGACCAAGGAAGCACTACCTCCTCAAGGCACTTAATATAGACATTCGTGTTCAATCTGTGAAAAAATGGATGGAAGCATAACGTCGCCATCACTAGTGATCACATTAAAAACCTTCGTAATCACCATTAGACTCATCCAACACTTTCCGAATCTTCTGCACTGTCCTCAGATTGACTGAATGCTTGTATTTGAGATTCCGGCGTGAATGTCAAGCAATACACCGTGCCGTTTCCGAATTTTGGGCAGAGTGAATTGCGTCATGGTGTTCTTTTTTGCACGGACGGTGCCCAACTGACTCGACTATATTGTGAGGTCAACAAAATAAAAAAACAAACAACTTGCATGTACGAAGTTTAAAATGACGACACTTTATCAATCACATTCAGTATAACCAATAATCGTTAGGATTACACAATAAACCAGAAATACTTGACCTTGCTGTACACACACACACACACACACACACACACACACACACACACACACACACACACAAATATATATATATTCATACTCTTGGCTGCTTAACATGTACTCGTGTGTGTATACCTGAGTCGAGATTCGAAAACCAACGAGTTTCGGGGAACACGCAGAGTGCATGTCCTTAATTATTTACTGAGCTTCTCACGCTGAAAATCGAACCAGCTGATTTCCGTTGAAGGGGCCCAGAGTCTATCACGATCCATTAACTCAAAATCGCTGTCACATTAAAACTGAAACGCTTCATTACACCACAGCTGTAGCCGCCATACCCTTTGCAGTCTTTGCCTTCACGATAACAGTCGGCTCCATTCACGGGAAGATATCCAGCAGAAAACACGTTCACGTGTGTTTATCTATTTTGAACTAGTTTCGTTCAAGATTTCAATACGTCAGAAACAAATGCTACTTATTGCCTGAAGTAATCAGTTAAATAAAAATATTTTTTTATTTATTATAGCAAGATTATCTAATTTATGAAAAGTCATTTCTAAAGCGTTTAACTTACTAGACAAACGAATAATAAACAAATAAAACGAATAAATAAAAAAGTTATGAAAAGGTATCTGTTGAATATATTCGGTTGAATTATAAATAATTCCCGTTTTATCTTTATCAACTTTAATCTTCAAAAGTAAATTTTATTCAATGATAATATATTCCCCATTATTTGCATCGATCTGTTGTTTACATATTGGATAGTTCTTCGATATCTTTTGGATAAAATTTCACAGATTTTGATGTGAAATTATTTTTATCAAACTTCTGAATTTAGCTTTCATTAGATAAAATATTTCTCCATTAATGCCTTTTGAAGCGATCAAAATAGGTAATAATCGGTTGGAACAAAGTCAGGTAAAAATGGCAGATCGGATAGAACAAACAGAGTTCCAAAATGTTTTCTTACGTTATTCTTGTTGTATTCGGTGTTGCGTTGTCATGAAGGGAGGAACATTCTTCCTATTGACGAACGCAAGGCGCTTTTCGACCAAACTCTTATAGACACGATGCAGTTGCTGGATGAATATGTGTGCATGTAATAACTCACTGCTTATGAAGAACTCGAAAGGAATAATACCTCGAGGACCTTACAACACGCACAAAATTTCCCTTCTACTCTGGAGTTCATACTTTGGGGTTAGTTGTAGCCATACAACTTTGTCTTTTGCAGTAAAAATTGACATATGTTAGTTTTCTGCAAAGTTCTTTTAACTACCCCTTATAATTATTAGTTAGGGTGAAATAATAATTAAAGTTGGCTACGCCAAATGGAAAATAACTATATCTCAAACTAATGTATAAATGTGGTTCATAAAAAAATATGGTTTTATATAAAAGAATCTATTTGATCGTAATATGAAATTTATATGATTATAATAATAAATTTATACAATATGAAATTTATATGGACGTAATACAGTATCTGGATGTGCGTTGTGTTGCAGTGGATATTTTTTTTTTTTTAATCATATCACCCCCAAGCAAGGCGGTAACGCCACTAATGTGCAGGGGGCTACGTAAGAGTGAAAAGATTGGAAAAGAGAAAGTCGGAAACCGCATCCTAAACAGGGAACAAGGGATGAGCCTCTACACCTGTTCAATAGACGTGGGTGGAGTGTGAGCCGGGCGATCAACTTGGAACGACAAATCGGGGATCCGAGTTAGAATTTCAGTTGAATTTCTTACATTCACTTACACGCAAATACCATTGGGAAAAATATTAACCCGTCTCTACCCCCCAGTTAAATAACAGGACAGATTGGGTTCTATAGCCTTGGCTGGCAGCCAGTCTACTACAGAAAGCAATGGCATCCTACTGCGGGATAATCTTCTGGTCAGTCAGTCATGTCTCTCGTGATATTATCGCCCAAAGCGTGTATCACGTATGGCACTTAACTGAATGAACGCAATGTAAGATTTATATGATAATAATGTCAAATTTATATGAGCGTAATGCAAAATTTATATAATCATAATAAAAAATTTATAATTTATTAATTGTAATAAACAATTATAAAATTAATCCGCTCGTAATATAAAATGCATATGATCTTAATAGGAAATTTATACGAATGTAATATAAAACATCTGAACTTAATGCAAATTATAATATCATAATATAACATTAATAAAATGAATCTGATCGTAATATATAATTTGTCACAATGACTTCTAAAACACAAAATCATATAATAACAACGTCAAATCCGAAGCAGGAATTTGCAAAATATAATGAGAAATATATCCTAGGAAATATATCTGTGAAACTTCTTGAAATTTAGATATAAGATTATATCAATATAAAAGCTATAATTTATAGAACAATAGTGAAATTTATAGACAATGAGCGACATTTTGATTAAAAGAGAAGATAATTTATTATGACAGTGTTCGTTGTGATGCAGTAGATATCGACTCAGAACGAGAAAACCGAGAGCCGAGTTCGAATTCAAGTTGATATTCGTTTCATTCACTTACGCGCAAATACCCTTAAGAAAATAATATTAATCCGCTTTCCCCTTCAACTATGGATTAAATAGCAGAAAAGATTGGGTCCTAATACCTTAGTTGGCAACTGATCTACCTCAGAAAGAAATGACAACCTACTGAGGGATATTCCAAGTGAGTTTTATTTCTTTTGAGACATGATCACCCAAGTATGTATCACTTATGACACTTAACTAACTGACTGAATTTATTAAGGAGTAAATGTATTGAAAATGCACTACTATCAGAATCATAAATGTATTGAAAATGCACTACTATCAGAATCATAAATGTATTGAAAATGCACTACTATCAGAATCATAAAGCGTTAAATTTACGTTCAGGATCATGCAGCATATCTTTCTTCTTCACAAATTCACTACTCAATAGAATGTAGTAAATTATCAATAAAAATACATATAACGAAATAATGAAGTCGGATAAGTTAAATATATCGGTTGTCAAAATTTAATCTTAAAAGTCGGACGTCCTTGCCTTTTTAACGTTTTTAAGTGATACTTCAATCGGTGTTTTATGATCTCCCTCTCTCTCTCTCTCTCTCTATATATATATATATATATATATATATATATGTATATATTTATATATACCCCGATCCGTTCATATTAATCTATTTATATCCATTTTCTATCTATCTATCTATCTATCTATCTATCTATCTATCTATCTATCTATCTATCTATCCAAATTTCTACAAAATTGTACATTTTGTTTCGACATTGAAAGAAAAATGTCTTATCTAACAATGATGGCAAAAACGTTTTTATTTAATTTTTGTTTTTATTATATGAAAACAACACTTTCCTTTATTTTGGGGAAAAAATTCGTACAATGTAAAAAGACATTAATAAAGAAAAATAGAAAGAGAGAAAAAAGAGAAGAATATAAGATTAGAAATCAAGATAAGGAAAAGAAAGAGGAAAAGAAAACATACAGAAGAAATAGTAAGTGAAAAAAATGATAAAATGTAGAGAGAGAAGAGCCAATGAAAACGGCTAAAAGATAGAAATTCAAAATTAGAGCGGAAATGGATTGCTGACAGATATTGACATCGGTTACAATGTTGCAACTCAAATCTTTTAGTATTAAAAAAATGAGATCACATACACAAATAGAAAAATTATTCATAAAATATAAAATAAAGGATATTTAAAAAAACAATAATAACATGTAAATTCATCAGTTATAATATCATAAATTAGAATAAAAATGAAAATAAAATATAAAATAAAAGTAAAACAAAATAAAATAAAAGGCTTGTTAATTTCAACGCTTCCAAATGAAAACTACTTTCTATTAATCATCCGAGAAAACACTTTTGTTCCTTTCATCAGCATGGCTGATGCTAACCTCCAGGAGAGTGCCTCCTTGCGCCTTCTCGGGCAAACATTCTCTGCTTACATGCAATGGGACAATTATATTGAACGTTGTTTCACTGTGTCATGTTAGACAATTTTTTTCTACAGAAGCTATCTCACATATTCATCTATGTTTCAAATATTGCTACCAAATATGGGCTAGTACTCTTGCTATATATTTAGATATTCTTGATAAAATCCAAAAAAAAAAAACTGCAATGTTACTGGTCCTGACCTGGCATCTCGGTTTTAGTCACTTTTTCACCCCGTGTGGTAGCTTTTCTGTGCTTTTTCTATAAATACTTTCACGGTAGATATTCGGAAGAGGCTTTTAACTGTGGTACCTAAACTTTATGAATTTCAGCGCAGTACCAGAATGGCAACAACGTCTCACCATTTTACAGTTTGAGTTGGCTAGATGTAGCCGTAAGTTCTTTGCTAACAGTTTCTTCTCTCTCACTTCTCACCTGTGGAACTCCGATTAAAGTACTTGCTTTTTAGCCAACTTTGATCTTCAAATATTATTTACTGTCTTCTTGTTCCCCCCTTTTTTTAACTCTTCTCGCTTATTAAGAATATTTTTCTTTTTCTTGTACTTTCACACTCAATAATTATGACTTCGTTGCCTTGCTTGAAATAATATAAAAATGATTACCTGTCTTTCTATCTGTCTGCCTATTTCTTTCTTGATCTTATATGACAATTTTTCTAATCTATCTATCTATCTATCTATCTATCTATCTATCTATCTATCTATCTATCTATCTATCTATCTATAGTTGAAATTTGTTATAGCCCACCTCGTCATATTTCCTATACGCGAAGCGTCCTGACGTCCATTGCAGGAAGGGCTTCTTTTGCCAAACGGAAATAAAGACCAACAATTGAAGCGTATGTATAATTTCATCTTCAAATGGTCCGAGTGTTATTGTAAAAGCAGCAACGGTGTAGGTCAAGGCAGTTCAAACTGGAGTGTAGAGAAAAGATTTCGCTGTTAATACGAAAGCAGTTAATTGATCGTGATCGGCTATGGGATGTCTATCAGAAATTGAATGGCTCGATTTTCAGCGAGAAAGACTCTGAATGGGAAAGGATCGCGGAAGTCGAGCAGAAAAAATGACAGTTTTCAAATCAGGACGCATGCGTACACATGAAGCATAGAGTTTCAAGAAGAAAACCCCAATATGTCTTCAATTCCTTGCGTTTTTATTTTTCAGTTATGCCTTTTTCTGCGTATCTTGGTGACCAATTACTTGACAAAATAATAACTGCACATCTCTCGTGCCCTCTTTTTTTTTTAAAGCAACAGATGACAAAAGGTAAGGGAAATTAATCCAAATGTTTACGTATTCGCCATGCTTGTAAAAATCAAAGTATTATTTTTTTCATTAAATAGGAAAATTAGAAGCTGGAAGAGAGTTCCGAAAGTGAGGAAAGAAGCTATTAGATTAGAATATACGGTTACATTTATCAGTTTATGCAATAAAATGAGGAGACCTAATTGCCAATCAATTAATACGTTTAATTTAATGAAATCGAGATATCAAAGAGGAAAGCTCAAAAGAAGGTAGGGGAAAGTTATGTTACGGTGTTGGGAAAGTGATTGAAACCGAGATACCAGAGCAAGACTGATAACATTGCAGATTCTACAATGGAATTTTTCAAGATGTTTTGAAAAGTTTCGAACGTTTTTCGTCCACCTAATATAATGAATATACAATTTAGCAAAAAGTGTCGCAAGAACATAGGAAAACAGGGGAAATACTTTCTAATGCCTGGAAGATTTTCTCACAAAACGATGAACACATTTGCATTATCATTATATATTATAAACATTCTCTTTTTCAATTGGAGTAGATCTATCTATCGCCCGGTTCACACTCCACCCACGTCTATTGAATAGGTTAAGAGACTCATCCCTTGTTCCCTGTTTAGGATGTGGTTTCCGGCTTTCTCTTTTCCAATCTTCTCACTTTTTTTTTCAATTGGAGTAGATAGATCTATCGCCCAGTCCACACTCCACGCACGTCGATTGAACAGGTTAAGAGGCTCATCCCTTGTTCTCTGTTTAGGATGTGGTTTCCGGCTTTCTCTTTTCCAATCTTCTCACTTTTTTTTTCAATTGGAGTAGATAGATCTATCGCCCAGTCCACATTCCACCCACGTCGATTGAACAAGTTAAGAGGCTCATCACTTGTTCCCTGTTTAGGATGTGGTTTCCGGCTTTCTCTTTTCCAATCTTTTCACTATTACGTAGCCCCCTGCACATCAGTGGCGTTACTGCCTTGCTCAGGGTGATACGATTAAAAAAAATAGCAAGACACATTAAATGCAAGGCAATAGGATATTGAATAGCACGTCTTGTACAATCATACAATAATGAGATCGTGTAAGATCTGTTAAAATTTATTTGCCTATATCGTTTCGAAGTGAAGAAATGTTTCTTACATTTCCAATTCAAAAATCAAAACGTACTGCATTTTTAGCAATATATATTTTCTTTCTCTTTCTCTTTTGTTTTTCCTCTTTGGCTTGCCATCATCCCTTGCAATCTTTGCTGAATAAGGAAAAGTCTGTAGTAGTTAAATTACACACTTAAATGCGAAATGATTCGAAGGAGGTAAAACTTTACACCATTATGGTGGACGTGCCGAGCGGTGGCCAGCAAAACACGAAGATGTCAGGGTTATTCATTACCGTGAGTGGGAAGAACGCGATAGAAGGGCTTTTGAGGAATCAAGTTTTGAAATGAAGAGATTGTGAGCGTTTCTAAAAGTAAGTCTAGTGTTACTCTCCTGGGAGAGTAAGAAGCTCACTAAGATGATATCATCCGGACCCAATGAAGGCGGACAACACGAAAATAGATTGCAACATAATCTTTGTAGAGTGAAAGATACGTGAAATACATTTTTCTTTTTGGTGCTTACTGTTTCCTTGATGGATATAGAAGTTACAACTTGTAAATTTTACGTGAAACACACACACACACACACACACACACACACACACACACACACACACACACACACACATATATATATATATGGGATGTTATAAAATTCAGCTCATTGTTTCATATTTAAATATGGATAAACGATAATTGGATTCTTCTTGTACTTTTGTTCTTCCTGCATACGTATTTTATGTCTTTATAATCCCTCTTTTATAGATTGTCTTTTTTCACTTGTGTTTTTCATTCTCTTTATTACGTCTTCTTTTTATTAGTCTGTCTTTGTCTTACTTTTTCACCAAAATCATCGTTTACTTTTAACAATTACATCTGGCATCTTCAAAGCCATTTTTGCTTCCGCCTAGGTCTTTGTCTTTCTTTTCTTTTGTTTGTATGCACACTTCGAGTTTTCTTTTGTCATTTTGTTCTTGTTTTTCGATCTTTTTCTGTTTCTTTCTTTAATCATTTAGCTTTTAAAACATTTTTCCATTTCTTTGTCGTTTCTCTTCACCCTTCTCTGGTCTTTCTTATATTCAACTTTTCCTTCAGAAAGCTCATTCTCTGTCAACGTTTTTTTCCTAGGCCGTCTTCAAATTATCCTCAGTCTTGTAATTTTTTCTTTTCAGTATTTCTCATAAGTCCCTTTCAAGTTTTCTTGTAATCATTCTTTACCTCTATTTTTTGTTTTTTTCTTCCTTCTTTTTTCTTCCTTTCTTTTATTTTTCACCTGTTACTCTTTTCATTCTTTTCATTTCTTTTCCTGTTTTACCTTCATTTTGCCACTTCATCAAAAATATATTTCATTTTTTGCATTTTGAGCTTCTTAATTCCTTCTTTTTAGATCTTTTTCCTCTTTATTCCTTTCTTTCTTTTTTTTTTTACTCTTCTTTCATCATCAATCGGGAAGGTGTCCATAATCACTATTACCACTTCATCACCAATAACAAAATTTGCTTTTCACTTTCCCTTCGATCGCCATTTTGTTTTTCTTTCAGTGCAAAACTATTGGCCCAGCATAGATGGAAATACAGAGAAATGGTGTTAGAAGGCCAACAACGTTATTAGAAAGGCGTTGTTAGTGGTTAGTGTGAGGGAATGGCTGATGTGGTGGACGAAATGGTCGTGCAAGAGAGGGGGATGGGAGAGTGCAAGAGGAAGAAAATCAAGAAAAAGAAAAATTGGTGCGAAAGAAAGAAAGAAAGAAAGAAAGAAAGAAAGAAAGAAAGAAAGAAGAGGGAAATAACGAAAAAGAAAAGCAAGATGATTGTTAAAGCGGGAATAAGAAAAAAGTGGGTGACAAGGAAAAGAACGCTAGGTGAGGAAAGGGTGTTATATGGTGGTAGTAAAGGGTAGAGTCTGAAGAGGTAGCCATTGGCAGACCCGATTAACATGGTGGGTGCCGGTTCAAAACATGTTCCTATCATGTCAAGCTACAAGCTCTCATTTCACTTGATAACATTAGCTGATACAGCGTCCATGTTCCGTGGCAAACAGAGGAAAAAATAAAAATAAAAAAGTTAAAAATATATATAAAATAGGGAACAAAAATGAAAAGATAAGTTCACAAAAAAGAAAAAAATGCAGCTAACAAATTTAAAAATATCCGCCCCGTTCACCCAGCACTGTACGAATCGGAAAAAATTAAGTTAAAATGTCACTAAAATATGACAAATATATACAATATATATTATTTGAAACAAAAACAAAATAAGAGTGATCTTTTTAGAATCCACGAAGTAAAAAAGTACTAACTGTGAAAAACATAAACTTACAAATTCACCGATATAATTCTATTACAGATAGTCTTATTTTCTGTCAAGGTTAACAATAAGTGTACCGGATATTTATTGTTAGTAATGATTGAGCAATGTTAATGCTATATTAGTTGTTATCGATAATTGCTTCACTCAATTGTTTACTTACTCTCGCCTCAAACTCTATGTCACGATATATGTATATATATTTGCCGTCGGGTATGTTGCCAAAGTATCAGTGGTTCTACTCAGTGGCGGATTTATGATTGCCCTTCCTTCCAAAATGTTTTCAAAATTATACTGAAATGCCTTAAAATATATCTCCATCAATTCAGCATCAACTTTTGCATATATTAGTAACCTAAAATCAGGTTAATCTTAAACTTTTCAGATATAATGAATTTAAAAGCAGCTCCATGTGCGTAACTTGGTAGCAAATGATGAAAACATTTGCGGTTTTTAGTAAGAAAAGCTCATCATTCAATATCAGAAAAGACATTAAGGGGTTCAGTGTAAAATTTTAAACAGTTTAACACATTAAAATATTGTTGTATTGGTGAAAATCTCAAGTTTAGCGGTTAGCAGCATTCTGTAATAAATGCAGTCCGCCATGTGTGATGTTTTCCTGTTGCCTATCGCAAGCGACGATATAATTTGGTGGTAGAGGGATAGACAGGAAAAAATGTTTTTGTGAACGCTTCCGGTTATCGGCCATTGACAGCAACAATTTTCGAGCGTTTTCCGGAACAAGTCTGCGTATGTGCCTCTTTCCTCTATCTTCCTCTCTCTCTCTCCTTCTCTCTATTTGTGTGTGTGTGTGTGTGTATTTCTGTTATGTATGCGTGTGCATGTTTAAGCAGCGTTATATATGCGCTTGGATTTGCTTGTGGTCTATACAAATGAGATATATTTGAACAATTCACATAGATCAGTCCATAGCGTACAGTAGGTTTTATGTACGTGTTGGAAAGTAGTGCGTACGTTCTACCAGTGGGTGAAAATGCGCTATTCACGTGACGTGAATCGAAAACGATCTCAGGTTAGATGAGCCATGAATTCCAACAATATCATAAAACAAAGACGCCATAGACAATCTCTTTGTTTTATATATACATATATATATATATATATATATATATATATATATAACTACAAAGGGTTTGTCTCTTTAACAGAGTAGATTTATGCCGACTTTGAAGTTTCCTGAGAACACCGTTACGATGTTCTCATTCGTCAGTGCTGTTTGCCGTTAGATCCCAATTTTTCTTGTTTATATAGAATATAATGTGATTTTGTGGGGGTGGTTTTGTTTGCTACACTAACAACAATAAATAACAAAAAAATAAAGAAGAAGCATCAAAACAATATAAATAAAAAATAAAAAATTAAAAAATTAAAAACTAAAAATATTATTTCAACTATGAAATCACAATGATAATCAGAAAATAATAATAAGAAAACATACAAATAATATAAATGTGAAAAATAAAAGTACATAAAATCTCCCAGTCACGACAAAAACTGAAAATAATACAACACTCTCTAAATCAAAAATAAAAATAAGAATAAAACACACGGAAAGCCCATAAGCACAAATACAATAACACCAAACCAGCACCCTGAAAAAATAAACTGTCATGAGGTAAAACATACCAACACATTAAGAAAAAGGTCAAGCCAATAAAAATGAGCTCAATACAACAAAAATACACAACACAGTTAAACAAAAATCCATTCATTTAGAAATAAACCAAACAACTACACAATAAAAATAAAATTGAAGACAAAGAAAAACCAACCAATCTTAAACAAAAAGAAAAAAAAGAATAAACAACGAATCACAAACTAGACAATAGGCTCAAAATCTTTTAGAGAAAATAGAAGAAACTCAATTTGTTTTCGTGCTACAACTACGGACAGGTTTGCTTGAGCAGTTTCTCTAGGTAATGGCCTTGAAAGTGCACAAATTTCATTGACCACACGGGCAAACCTATACAGTTTACTTCTGCAATTTGTTTCCAGCACACAGGAAAATTTTGATGTGACTGAGGTGTAACTTCTCTTCCTGATGTAGAGTACAGCACTCTCCAAAGAAGGCACAGTATAATAATGATAGAAGTGCAACTGAATTTTTGAATGAAATTCCTACAAGATATAAGTTTAGGATACATTCATTTATCCCTGTAATTGATGCTCTTCACTCAAATTTGCAGAGAGTAGCTACTGTGTACAGGGGTGTTCCTGACAATTTGTCGTTTTTAACTGATCTGAATGAGGGAACAAATTCTCCATAGCGTCAAGAGACTCAAACAAGAATATCTAAAGGATGTTGATCTGAAACTTGTTGATGAACTTTTGACTTTCTAACAGGCTCATTCAGAAGAAAGTTAATTTTAGTCGCAAAGACATGTATCTGAATGAGGGAACAAATTCTCCATAGCGTCAAGAGACTCAAACAAGAATATCTAAATATAGAATATTTAGATAAAAATATCTATTTATTTATAGAATATCTAAATATAGATATTTAGATAAGAATATCTATTTATTATAATAAAACAAGACAAATCCAAGCTGCTTTTTTTAAATATGGAAACAATTTTCATATTGCCTGTGCTAGATGGCAACTCACTGTTTCGGAAAGAGATTTTCCAAGCTTAAAAGGATCGAAAGTGAATTTCGTTCAACAATGTCACACAAGCATACTCTGCATAGAGAATGATAAACTACGATATTGTTTTTGATGAAATCATTGAGTTTCCAGTCAGAAAAGATTGAAGAAAGATGTTTTGACATTAAATTACTTACTATAATTGTATTAATAGTCTTAACAGGGTAATACAAAACATGGCAATTTGATTATCTGACTGTTTTGTGTAAACAATGAACTTCATGATGAATAATCACTATATGAATTCAGATTATTTTTAATGAACTTTCAAATTAAAATTTTGTCAATCTTCAAAGATCAAAATGTTATATAATGCTTACATTTAATTACATGATATTGACTATAATGATTATCCTGTCTGTCCTCTTTTCATCAAGTTTGTCTGTTTCATCCTGTGAAGTTGGAAGTGTAAGTAGGTTAGGGCTTTGGTTAATATATAATAACTTTAAATTTTTTTGCAATGTACATATCTGATCTATTACCCATACAGTCTATACCTGTATTTAACCATAAATCTCCGCCCCATAGTCCCTGAAACTGACTCTTGATAATTCAAAGATTTGCTTAAAACTTATAGAAAATAATGATTGATCAGGTAACATTTAATATTCTAACTACGTCTAAATATTCTGAGCATGTATGCCGGACTGCCCGTGTAGGCATGCTGAGACTACCACCTTTCGGGCCCAAGTAGAGGGTCTCATAAATTAACTAGCACAGGGCCTTATTTGTTCTAAATCCGGCCCTGATTCTACTTTAATTTCTTCATAGAACCAGTGTGATCGTCGTAGGGGTTGTTTGGCAACTGTTGTTGTTGTTCGAGCATTGAATACGCATACAAAAAACATATATATATACATATACACGCACAAATATATAGGCGTGCACACATAATCTTTCATATACATACAGACGCACACCCGTTTTACACCTTATTTACATTTGATGGGAAAATTTTCGCCATTTTATATTTTTTTAATTTCACGCATGTGCTTTCTGCACAGTATAGTAAGGTCAGTTGGGCATAAATAATAGAGAGATCTTGGGGAAGTGAAGGAGAGGAAATCAGTGAGAAGAAATGGTATAAAATATATAAGAGTGGGGATTGGGTAAAAAGAGTTAGAAGAAGAAAGAAGAAAGAGAAGGGAAGATGAACTATTAGAAAGTTAGGAATAAGAAGATATAGAAAAAGTGTTAGGGGATAACAGAATAAGATTAGAAGAAGGAGTAGGCAAAAATTCTTTGGAGGAGGAGAATGAGGAGGAGAAGGAGGAGGAGGAGAAGATTAATAATAATAATAATAAGAAGAAGAAGACAAAAAAGACAAAAAAAAAGACAAAAAAAAAAGACAAAAAAAAAAAGACAAAATGAAGCCGTCGTCGTTCCTGAAAAGGAATGACTGGATCTTAATGATGATCGTAACACTAAAGCCTCAAATCAGAGGAATGTCGGGAAGATGTTTGTTGCAAGGCGAAATGTCGGAATGGACAGAGAGAGACGGGACCAGATACTCATGAATAAATTCTGCTGAATCTATTTTGTCAGTCTTTCAACGTTTCGTCTTATGCTAATTACAAATCCTGAAGAAATTGCAAGCATAAAAAATATCCTAGCAATTAATTAATAAACAAATAAATAAGAAAAAACAGTCAAACGATATTGACACAACGTTAAAAATATTGATCCGAATAAAAACAATAATGATAATAATAATGATAACAAGAAATGGAATTTAACCGATAAAATTAACAAGAAAATGACAACAGCGACAAAAGAAAAGAGGAGAAACTATTCAAGATAATAGAAAATCGTAAAATCTCTGGAGTATTAAAATTCGAACGGATCGCCCAATCCAGACCCAAAGATTAAATCTCGTCATTGTGAACAAGAAAATTTGTCAGATAGCGGATGTCTCTGTCCAGGTACACTACAGATTAAAACTGAAAGAAAATGAACATTTTACCGGGTTGAAAATCCGAGAAGGAATCCAGATCAATCAGACAACAGCCTCAGCAAAATCAGTAAGACGAGTAAGGAGAGTTTTAAGGAAACTTGTTGTCTCTTGATCCCCAATAAAAATTACCAGTCACTGGTGGTGTAAAAACATCACCATCATCATCATCATCATCATCATCATCATCATCATCAATAATAATATTAATAATTATTATAATAATAGTCTCAGCAAAATAATTTGATAGACTTTCGAATCATAAAACATTGAAAACAGAAATTGCAAGATTGTGATGTTTAATCCCAACGACTACTTTAGTAATAATAGAAGCACTCGGAAAAAAAGCAAAATGATACGCACATTAAAATCTCCAGAGTTCGTGTCAATGAGAGCAATAATAAATATTAATTACAGCTTTTAATGTCCTTGAAGATATAAATTTGATATTATTTACATTGTTCCGACTATTGTCCTCATCTTTATTGCCATATTTACAACGTTTCGGCCGTTGTACGCTCCGATCTTTTTCAGGTGCTTGGAATTTCGAACCGACACTTTTATTTCGATCGCTGTGGTATATCATTCTCAATCCATATGACCTGCCACTTCCAGATATCTTGTACTTATCTTCCTTTAACTCAAATCTGAATGTTATTTGTTCACCACTGCTCCAGCCAGGTAGTGAACTTACAACTCTTTGGTCACGTAGATAAAGGCGTTGGTTAGAAGAGCTACAGGAGATTTCGAAGTCGTCTGGATTCCGTAGTTGAAGCTAATGGGGATTTTATTGAATAAATTTACTCTTAATATTATAAGATATTTTGTGTAATTTTGGTAAATATATGTTAAAATGAGATGTCAGTGTTATTTTCATTTTTGCGTAATTTAGATAACAATTCACCTTCGCATCATGTATATATAACGTAAAATATAACCTTGTAACCAAGCATTCTCGTCTACTGACCTCCACGTTAGACACGTCAGTAAATTGTAATGCCTCTTCCGGTCGCCACCGTTGTGGTGGCTCAACACGAGCGCCGTTCTAGTTCACAGTGGATGAATTAAATAAAGCTTAATCTAAGGACGTTGTTTCCCTATTCAGTTCGAATATCGTGGTGCGCTGGTCTTGTGAACAAGGTCGGCTTTTACTGTTTTGGTCCCTGAAAATAAAATCCAGTCCTGCAGATCATTGGTTAATGGATAGTTGGTCAAATAAATAAAAAAATTCCAGCCGATCTTGTAAGAGATAGCTGACTGAGCTTTTATTTTTCTTGCGGGTATACTTAAACTAATTCAGCGCGATTCACGAGTCCTCGATCGACAATCTAACAAGGGTGGAGGTCAGTAGAAATACGTATACTCAATCGGTGATCATTGGAGGCGACTGAAATCAGATCGGATCCTCTAATCAGGTATTTGCCGAGGAAGTTTTTATTCTTGAGCGAAGTGGAAGAAACTCAGCGAAGGAGCAAGGCGCTGCGAATCTTTCTATCTAACTAGTCGGCCGAATCCTTCTACTCTCATCGGCGAATTTTTATATAAACCATCCAGCATGAATTGGCGCGGTTTATCTTCTTCGCCCAGTACCAAGGTGATACGTCACCAAGACACGTGTGCCCGTACCTTCCAATTAACAAAAAAGTTGCTTCCCGCTCGGTTTGCATGACACGGCGGTCGAATTCATTAATTCAGATTAGCTAGCATTCGCTTCGATTTGGTTTATTTTACAAATCGGTGTTATTTTTAGAAATTGTCAGATTTCTTATTCTGCCATTCAAGTAAGAAAAATGATACTCAAATGTTAACTAAATCAGGGATTTAGACTTTCACTAACCAACTTACCTTAAGACTGTTTACAGGTTGTTATTTCTCCATAATTCCTATTATTTTTCTTGTCCTATAATAAAAATGATTCATTTTAATAAAAAACAAGAAAATTTTCCTTCTTAAATTCAAGTGTAAAATCTAATTTCCCGTGTCTTAAGTCTGACTCAGAGCCATTTTAACCGGATATTGTGTTAAAAAAACGTTAAGAAGGAAACTGTCATCAGTATTGGAAAGAGTGATAACTGCTGGTAAACTTGAGAACCCTATCTTTCTGAAAATTAGTTTTAAGAGGAGGATTTGACAAATTTAAATCGATCTAGCACTGGCTGATCGGTCAATGAACGCTGAATGTTTCCTTATAAGGAAACGGCTAATATTGCCATAACCATATATATGATTATATGAATCAACAGACATACTCCATCCACGTCTATTGAACAGGTGAAGAGGCTCATCCCTTGTTTCCTGTTTAGGATGCGGTTTCCGTTTTTTTCTCTTTTCCAGTCTTCTCACTTTTTTTTTCAATTGGAGTAGATAGATTAAAGTATCGCCCGGTTCACACTCCATCCACGTCTATTGAACAGGTGAAGAGGCTCATCCCTTGTTTCCTGTTTAGGATGTGGTTTCCGGCTTTCTCTTTTCTAATCTTTTCCCTCCTATGTAGCCCCCTGCACATCAGTGGCGTTGCCGCCTTGCTCGGGGTGATATGATTAAAAAAAAAAAGAAAGCAGGATTCCCTTGAGAATTTAAATCATGAATTTGATTTTATCAAACAAAAGCACTATTGACTGAAGATCTTCTCTGAATCATAAAATAAAAAATGCAAAACAATTATGACATCATTTAATTAAAAATGTTTTTAATTTATTCGATAAATAAGATATATTAAAGATACTATTAAGAACAAATTTTTTTTTATGAATAATAGATTTTTACAATTGTTTTCATTTCTTTTAAATTCTGTATTAATTTCAGCCTTTTAAATGATATTAAGTAAAAACTATTAAATCATAAATAGAAAACCTTAATACAAATCATCAAACATCAATATTTTAAAAAGAATTTTGAATTTTTTTTTATGTGTATGAACTTTTGTAAGTACAGGTCATCATACGTGACATTAACAGAAAATAAGTGATAACTATAGTAAATTTAAAGTCAACATTTAATAAAAACATCAAATTATGGAAAATATTTTCCTAAATTTATAATATTACTGAGTACTTAAAAATTATATAAAAAAAGTGGCTCAGATCATTTTCTTAAATTATGTTTTACAGGTAGTCTTATGTCATCAGGCTGTCAACAACTACTTTCTGGTTAAAAAATGCATTTCTGCAATATTTTCAAGTAAATATTTGTTTTAAATCAAATTATACTTTCAATCAACTAATATTCTTTAAATAAATTTTCAGAAAATTATGTTAAAAAATTTTAAAATAGAGATTTACATTGTGGTGAAAGATTACTAAAAGTGGGGTACTAATCAGTCATTTTAGCAAAAAAAAAAAACCTCCTTTCAATCAGTTTAAATTAGTTTTTGAAATACAGCAAAATATTTTGATTGTTGGAAATATTAAATCTACTCTATTAGTTTGAAATTAAAATAAAAACTTCCAGAAAGTTTTTTTTTTTAGATACCTATTTTAATCACATAATTATGTTTCAATTTATGAATGCTACCTTAAGTGGCTTTTGATAAAATAAAAAAAAATTATGATTCCTATCAAGCGCATAAGGGACAGTGAATAAATTTGGAATCTTTTTTTAATGTTTAAAATAATTTTCTATAAATACTTTCATGGCTTCTGCTCCAACGAACTTAAGTCACTGGTGCCTCTGCAACAGGTGTTTACTCGTGCAACCAGATTGGCAACTGGGTCCAACCCATTCACAGATTAACCAAATGCAGACGACAATTCTACTTCTTCAGCTTCTTCTCTCGCACTTCCCTCCTGTGGAACTCGCTTCCATATTCTTGCTTTCCTGACAGCTACAACATCCAGAAATTTAAATGCAATGTCAATACTCATCTGTTAACCACTTGACTCTAGTTCTTTCTTCACCACCCCGTATATCCTTTCCTTTCTCTCCGCCTTTGCAACTGTCATCACACCTGTATTCCCATCCTTCTCTTGCTCCTTTCTAACTGGTTCGTCTTCCTCTTCACTCTCTTCTACTTAATCATTTTACTCTTATGTAGCCCCCTGCACATCAGTGACATTACCTCCTTGTTCGGGGTGATATGATTAAAAAAAGATATGAATAAAATAATAATGTGTAAGAGGAAAATAAGGGAGGAGAATATGTAGTGGGAGGAGAGGTAGTAGAAGCATAGAAGATAGATATAGAGTGAGTGAGTGAGTGAGTGAGTGAGTGAGTGAGTGAAAAGCAAGCCATTTGAGATAAGCAGACTTATAGATGGGTGTTACGTGTTAATTGTAGCATAAGAAAAAATAAAAATGATGGACCAAAACTCAGAGTTAAAATACAAACAAATATTTAATTCACAAAACATTAGATAAAAAAATATTTACAAATTTACAGTTTGGCATTCAAGTCAAGAGACATAGAAAATGTACAGTTTACTACTGCCCGGCGAAGTGTTACGAAAAAGAGAAGGGGAAGGAAGCCGTCAAATAACTTGCCATGTTAAGTTGGCGGGGAAGTTAAGTGCTATAGTTTTTGGAAATCCTTAAATGCGTATATAAAAACTAATTATTGGCTATTATTAGAGGCAAAAATATGTATTTACCCAGATAGTTCCATGAGGTTCTCCTTCAGGTTTTAGTGTTCGTATTTTGTCTGTGAAATTCTTTCGGTTGGATCTCGATCCTAGAATTTTTAATGGAGTTGATATGACAGCAAATTCCTTTTAACAACTTCTTCAAGTTTTTGTTTTCGTCAACTAGAAAGATTCTTTCGGCTGGAATATAAATCCTGAATCAAACCGGTGCTGATGAGGTCAGCATATCCTTTTATCAACTGTTTCAAGTTTTAGTTTTTTGTCGTCGACTTTCGGCTGGGTATACATCCTGAATCTACCGGAGCTGTAGAGGTCAACCCATCCTGCTATCAACTGACGGCTCCGTGCCCAAAACCTATTTTATAGGGGCTAACATCTAATTTGCATACTTTTAGAACCTCTTAGAACTCTCTAGAACATTCTACAAAATTCCAAACGTTCTATTTCTAATTTCCTTATTCTTACGACTACTTTCTGATTTAAATGTTTTTGTAACAATAAGTAGGACTCAATAGAGTCCTTTATTACAACTTTTTAAACATTATTATTATTATTATTTTTATATATTAATGAATCCTCGTAACAACGGGCCGACTGAGATAGGTATTTAATATAAGCTAACTGAGATAGATACATAGATAAATGTGATCTATCTATCTATCTATCTATCTATCTATCTATCTATCTATCTATCTATCTATCTATCTATTCAAATGAATAAGAACGAAGAAAATAATTGCAACGTTCAAATCATTAATTTAAAACAATGCTCAATATAAAAATTGAGCAATGAATATTTATTATTAATTATTACGTTAGAACTTCTGCAAACTACAAACTACTACAAA
Organism: Ascarosepion bandense; assembly: GCA_037127315.1. Lineage (NCBI taxonomy): Eukaryota > Metazoa > Mollusca > Cephalopoda > Sepiida > Sepiidae > Ascarosepion > Ascarosepion bandense. The sequence goes on from JBBBDQ010000192.1 coordinate 6,396,639, forward strand.
ATTGTACAATTTTTAATGGTAATACTGACCATCATTGTTAACAATGTTGATAATAATTACCATCATTGTTAACTACCTCATGAGACATTGTTCTTTCAATGTCGAAACAAAATCTATCTATCTATCTATCTATCTATCTATCTATCTATCTATCTATCTATCTATCTATCTATCTATCTAAATATGGTTTTGTAACCATATATAAATATGGTTACAAAACCACTTCATGATGGATGGTTTATATAAAAGCCCATATGGTTTGTATATATATATATATATATATATATATATATATATATATGTGTGTGTGTGTGTGTGTGTGTGTGTAGAGAGAGTGAGAGAAATAGAGATAGAAGGGAGCCTAATAGATAGATAGATAGATAGATAGATAGATAGATAGATAGATAGATAGATAGGGGTAACTTAATACATTCGCATTTCCATATATAGATGTGAACTGTCTGAGATAGAGTGTGAAATATATGCATCAACTAACGATCCATATAGAGAGGCTGTCATATTTACCTAGAGAAGTATATAAATAAACAAATCGATATCAACAGAAAGATTCTGTTCATGGAAGGGCTTCGTAAGAAAAAAAACTATTTGATTTTCTTGCAAATGATTAAGTAGTAATTAATGAAGACGAATTCTTTTTCCGTAAACCTTTTTTATTTTTAAAACGTGATTATTTTTAATTATTTTCTCGTATTGCTAATTGGTAAGTAATTTTTCTTTTTCCTTTCTTATGTGTTTTGCTTTTGCTTCGTTCGTCAAACAGATGCGCTTTAATGAAATCGACCTCTGATTTCTGCACGTGAATATTAGCAGCATTATAACGTATTTTCCTTATTTGTCTACAAAATCCACGAACACAGAGTCTTATTAAGAGTTCTTCAGTTTAAATGAATTTTTGGATTTCTTCTTTCATTATATTCTTTTGTAGTAAATAAAATTACCGTTTGGAATAGGCATTCCCTTGGTAATTATTCAACTTTCAAAATAAGCTAGCCGGTTTAAATAAACGTTCTACCCGAAATTGTTATATGTTTAATAAACTGTGACAAAAAATAATAAGCATGCCGTATCAACTAATCAAATAACTTAATTGCGCAAGGCATCGCAAGGCATTTGTATTTGAGGCATAAGAGTAGGCCACAAAATTCACATATGAAGTTTGGAAAATGAGTCTCAGTAAGTGTTTAGATTCCTGTTCGTCTTTTCTTCCTTGATTTATAAAAGTGACATTTTTGTACAAGATAAACACAGATGATGAAAGAATTAATTTAGTACAAGAATCCGAAATGAAAAAAGAAAAACTGTATCTAAATCAATTATTCCAACATCTGAATCTAAAAGAAATCCAAAAGATGAAAAAGTCTTTCTACATGCTTGGAGGAATTCAATGATAATTATTTATTGCGGATTGTTAAGGTGTAACACTGCAAATGAGCAATTGGCTCGATTCAGTGACATATTGGAAGAGAAAAAAATCTTTGTACGCGAGGTAAATAACTCGACTTCCTCGCAGCAAACGTTCCGGGATGTGTTCTTTCTCTGCTTGTAGCGTACCATCCAGGGTTGTCGTCTACAGACCATTACATGCTTCATGTCATACAACGTGTGGCCACTGATCTAAGCAAAGTCGAGAAATTGAAAAAGAAATGTCTTAATAAATTTGCCAAATAAAAACAGGAATCGTTCTTGCATGATAGAATATAGAATGTACCTGAAAAGTAGCATAAATGACATAGAAGGCCAGGAAATACATTTTGTTGATAAAATAAGCATACTATAAATTTATAAAGAGATGTTATTGTCCAAAAATTGCATATCAATGTTCTAGAAGAAGAAAGATTAAATTTTAAAGAAGGTGAAATAGAAGATAGTGCTTTCCTAGCGAGAATTCTAGAACAATTGCCGATCAGAAGAGAAGAACAAATTATCAATGTAACGGCCATGGGATATTTGACAGGTGTGCTAAACATAAAGCTAGTTATTTGATAAAACGGTAACATATCCAATAATAATCGAACAAAAATATTGAGGAAGGTGCTGGAACGCTGAAGGTCTTGGTGACACATCCAGGTAACTATAAAGTGAACTATAAAGCACAATAGTGTTTTCTGCAAATAATAATAATAAAAACAAGTTGAAGAATATGAACGGAATAAAAGCAAATAAGAAAATTTAGTTCTTAAATAGAAATATCTAAAAATCCTAAAGCGAAAGATAGCGTCTTTCTCGTTCGAAGTTCATTACAGATTTACGTCTCAATCAAATAAATAAATAAGTAAAAATACAAAACAGAAAATAAAAATACTTAAATAAATAAGTGAAATTCAATTCCGAAATATGGGCAACGCATACTGGGAGTAATGTTAGCAGAAATTCATTTTGTTTTTCTATGTCACATAAGCCTGAGGCGAAACGTGTTTTGATTAAAAAGCAAAAGCAGAACAAAACAAAAGAACATAAAAAGCAAAATAAATAAATAAAGTAAAATAAAAAATAAATAAAAGCTGAAGAAATCTGACAAGCATTCCGAAATGTACCCCCACTTCCTTTTCACCGAAACCTCTCCTTTTTCACACCGTGTTTTTGTTTCCCTGTCTCTGTACACCTTTTTTTTTGCTTCAGCTAAACTATCCTCTCCGTGTTCTTTTAAATCTTTTCCGATCACCTTACGTTTTAATCAAGACAAGATTTCGGCTCGACAAGAGCGGATTTGCAGATATAGAGTTAGGGCCCCTGTATTCGAAGAGGTAACGTGTCAACCGTCCTCCTCGAAACTACAACATTCCGTGAATAACTAAAATCATTTTCAAAACAACCCTTGTATTTTGCTAATATTATAAATGAATCCTGTCTATCTACCTTGAAAATCAGCATTCGAACCTGCTTTTCCATTTTAGTTGCATGTTTTTATTTTATCTGGATTTGAACACCGAAAAGACGTCTCTGAGAAGGATGCAATTAAACAATCGAGAAGAATGTCCGACATGAACAGAAAAGTAATAATAATAATGTTATCGCTTGCGAATCGAGTTCAATCCTCTTATTTGACCTTGCCCCAAGAGATGGCAAGCTTTGTAAATGACAGTAGAGTGCATTGCCACCGAACTATGTTGAGGAATGTAGTTTCGCAGAGCATTATTATCATTATGTAGTGACTTCATTTCTCATTGGAGGCTCCGTCATATAGCCTTGTGCCAAACAAATATAAGCTTATTAAATATCCTTACTTCTGCATATTCCCCCATTAATAATTTAGCATGCGCGTTACATCCTGCCATTACATTACATATTTAACGGGCCGTTCCATTTTGATTGCAAGGAAAATTGAGAGAAAAATAGAGACATTTTTGGTTTTAGTGAGAGAAAGAAAGCACACAAAATAAAAAGAAAGAAAGAAAGAAGAGAAGCGTTGTTAAGTGACCCACAGAATATTATTTCGCTCAAAAGCAGGAATGAAGGCTGGTAAACAAAACGTGTTTACATTGAAGAAATATTATTTCAGTCAAAGGTAGCGGATTCAAAGTCAGGAAATATGAAACAAAATTAACAACATTAAATAAATATTATCTAATGTAAACAGCATGAATGCAGAGACCAGTAACAAATAAAAAGTATGTTTGCATCAAAGGCAGCAGGCCCATAGACAATCAGTCAGTTAAGTGCCATACATGATACATGCTTGACTGGGCAGAAGATTATTGGGCAGTACATCGGTATTACTTTCTGAGGTAGACTGGTTGCCAACCAAAGTTATAGAAACCAATCTGTCCTGCTATCTAACTCATAGTTGGATGGAGAATAGACGAATTAATACTTTTCTCCAAGGGTATTTGCGCGTAAGTAAATGCAACGAATTCAAATGGAATTCGAACTCGGCTCTCCGATTTCTCGTTCCAAGCCAATACCAACTGCAAACCAACGCACATCCTAGACAATAATACTGCGAAAATGATGAGAAAATGTGCCTGGACAAAAGATGAAGCATCTGTGACCCACAAAATATAATTCGGTCAAACAGAAAATATTAAGAAATAGCAGAGGAATGTAATGACGTCATAGGAAGCTATCCAAATGCAATAATAATGTGAGTATGATTAACAAATGTGCATGGACAAAAGAAGACGCAATCGACTGAAATTCGGTGAATCTCAGCTGATATAAGAGCGAGATTTTTCCGGGTTGAGAGTAGAGAACAGCATGAAAGTCGAAGAGAATGCAAGGGAAGACAACTTCAGTCGTCCAACTCTCTCGTGTGTGTGTATGTGCGTGACTTCCTCTGACCACTACTTTACACACACTGTCGTCGAAGAGAATAAAAATATAAGATTATATTCTTATAAATACGTGTCTGTTGTTATCGCTTAATCATCAAGACGATTGTTGTTCTAGCAGCAGCAGCATATACCATACATGATGTGGTATATAACATCATGTATATAACAGATAGACGAGGCAATAATGTTCTAATGCGTTTAAATTTTGAATGCTTTATTTGTATCCTCTTATTGTTTAAGTGATGAACTACATTCATACTTATGATTATTTATAAGTAATATATTATTTATTGCAATATTTTGTTAAAGTTGGTAAGTCCGAGAATCGGACATTTTTTTTTTACTTAATATTTAAATTTAAAACTAGAATTCATCAGTAAATGAAAATAGGAAAACCGTGAAATTACGCTTGCTTATTGATATTTAATATTGTAAGTGACTAAATTTTAGGGATATAGAAATGCAAGGAGAAAAGACTGTATTGTCACTTTCTACTAAACAGGATGGGGCAATTTGCTTACTTTAGAAGTTAGTTCTTGAAATCATTTTAAATATTTTAGCATTCTAAAGAAAGCGAAATGTATGGACTAAACATAAACTACAAGAAAACTGAATGAATGGTCATCAGTAAGAAGAGGAGCCCAAATTGCCAACTACAAGTCGAGGATACTGAAATCTACCAGTACAGAAATTTAAATACCTGTGAATTATTCTAACAGCGGACGGAAAATGTGACACTGAGATCCGAAGGCGTATTGGCATTGCTAAGGATGCAATCCAAAAGATGAGTAGAGTATTGAGTGACAGGGAAATTTTGTTGGAAACAAAGAGTACTAGATTACTGTGATGTGTGTTCTTCAATATGGCAGTGAATTCTGGACAATCTCCTCAAAGAAGAAAGAGAAACTTTAAGCAACCGAAATGTGGTTCTACAGAATGATGCTGAAAATACCATGAACTGAACATGTAAGCAACGACAAGGCTTAGGAGATGGAAACAAAAAGAAAACTCATACTTAACATCAGGAAAAGAGAGCTGATATTTTGGGGACCTGTAATAAGAAATGAGGGATTGGTGAATCTGATTCTCACAGGACGGATAGAGAGAAAGAGAGACAGGAGGCAGCAATGCATGATGTACTTGATGGACTTGTGCAAACGGACGGTATAGGAGGATTTGGGAGGGTAACAACAGAAAGTGTGTTAAGAGCTACAAGGGATAGGAAGATGTGGAAGGTAAAGATCGCCTACATTTTGAAGTGACACTGCACACAGAAGAAGAATTTAGCTCGGCCTGGTCTTGCTTAGCGAATTCTGAAAATTTAGTCATATTTTAAGCTTATTTTGGTGCTTAAAATGTAGCTCCTCTTTCGCTATACGATCCCAAGTATCGATGCAATCAATAATCATTTCAGGTGGAGTTGCTGGCAGCAAACTTGAACTTGAAGTTCTTAATGATTGACGCACAGCTGGTTGAAGTTAAAATGAATGCAAGAAACATTTTTTGAATTATATGTTCTGCACTTATTTTGCGCCTTTCATAAACACTGAACCTTTCATAAATACGAGACTTTAGGGCTTCATTTAAAAGCAGTTCATTAAACAAAACGAAATAACAATATAATAAATTTTACTATTACTTACACATATTTTAATTTATATTTGCAATAAAAGTTATTGCAGTAACTATTGTTACTTATAGTAAAATGACAGCAACATATATATTGATGTACCTACTATTGAGTACCTTCAATTAAGAGTTAAGAAAAAAGAAAAAAAAAGACCAAAACATCCAAACCTCTCGACGTGATAGAACGGATATATATATATATATATATATATATATATATATATATATCGATTGTTTAATACTTAGTTTTTAGTCCTAATAGGGTTAGACCAGTGCACATTTGTATTAACAAATGTTCGATACAATTATATTGTAGAGCTTTTGAATATTTTCCATTTTTAAACGAGTTATTTCGCTACCGTAACACAATTTTATGGTTGCAACTAAATATATACTATAAATAGGTATTGTTGGTAATTTTTTTATATAAAATGTATTTTTATACTTTCAGAGTTTTTTTGTGGGGGGTTAACTATTTGCAAATATCTGGGATCCTAACTGGTGCTACGACCCCGGGTTAAGGTAGACCTGTGAATAACTGAATTTAAAAGGTGATCCCATATTCCTTAAAATCCCCAAACTCACAATCAGAGGTCTTGCTGCTGTATATAATTTATCGTCATATCACGAACTATTATTATACAGTGTGCGTAAGGTATTTGAGGACAGATTTATACTTACACAAAAATGACTCGTAGAAAAAGATAGTGATGTCTTTGTACTGAAAAACTTGTGAAGATAAGAATAAATATATTGTTAGGTAATTTTATTTGATAATGTTTCCTTTTGCGTTGATAATGTTTTCTCTGGGAAGTCTGAATCACCTGCATGCTATTATTAAGTGGCCCTTGTTCATACTGGATATTACTCTGACTGTGTAGGCTTTCAGGGATTCTTCAGTTTTAAGGATTCTCCTTAACCTTTTTCTCAACTACACTCTATACATAGCAATCCAGTTGTTTCTGATCTGGGGAATCTAGGAGGCCATACGTTAGAGGTTATGTAATCATAAAAAACCTCGCCATCCATTCCTGCGTTGTTTGAGCCTTGTATGATGGTGACGAGTTTTGTTGAAACACTTAAGGTCTTCCGTTTCGTACATTGTGAATCCATGGTTTAACCAGTTTCCAGAACTTCTATGGAGGTAGCAGACTTTACTCTAAAGCCTTGTGGAAAAAGTGAGACGCATCGCATATCTTTCAGTGCTGACAACTCTCAAAACCATCACAATTGTAGGAATTTTGAATGCAGTACTCTTGGAACGTCCAAAGTATCTGCACCATCTGCTATTTCTTCAGTTTATTTTCTGATCTGGTCAAAGTTATTCTCGTCTGAGAAGAACCAAATGAGATCTTTCTCTGCTGGATTTTAAAATTTGTTTAGCAGCCTCGTAAAGCTGATTAAACGAATTTCCTTTACTTTTTCTGGTATAAAATGACCTTTTCTCCTCACATAAGATTTTATTTGATGTCTTCGTAGAAAACATTTCGGATTGTTCCTTCTGAGAAATGGTGTTCTTTTGCAAACGACCTCATGGATCTTCTGGAATTATCACCAATGGTCTCCTGTACTTGTCGAATAATTTCAGGTGTTTTAATGGTATCAGTTCGCTTGAATGTTTCTTACGTTTTGATACTAGCTATACATTTACATATTTGGCCTCTAACTCTTTGCGAACTTTGCAGACAAAGGATTTCGCAACTTTTTAAAATCGCTGTTGCCTTTATAACTACTATAATCGCGTGCCTCTTCATTTCTTGTGTAAACATAGAGCTTCTATTGATGATTCTGTAATATAGAAAATATAGAATCAAATAATATGCTGTTATAGTAAAAATAATATATGTCCTTCAATACCTTACGCACCTTGCAAACAGATATAGAGATAATTGAATAGAGACAGTTGCTCTCCAATGAGCTAACGATTTGCTGAAAATCAGTGAACTGATCCATTATTTTATCCAATGGCTCTGCGCCACCATTATTATGTTTCGATTCACTAGTTGTATCATTATTAGTACAGGGTAATCCAAAAGTTATCAAGGGGTCAAAGCGATTAATAATATTTCGGGATATGAACTTAAGATTTTTCTTTTTGGTAAAAGGAGGCTATGAAAATTAATAATGGAAAAATATTTAACTGTACAATGAACACGAGCAGTGAAATCTTTCTACCAAAATCAAAGATCAATAATTCAAATCCAATGCGCATATCGTTGCTAATACAGCGTGAGAGATTCTCTAAGTGACTTCATGATTATGATCTTGATTTGTTGCTTTTAAGAGTAATGGTTCAGGAAGAAACCTTCCACGAAGTCGCAGACCAGGTTTAGTTAGGAACTATTAAATAGCTAAGTGAATAACGGAGAAGTTGCGAGAACATCAACTCGTAGGCGATCTCGACAAGTTGGGGTCTCTCGGACGTCAGTTCAACGAATTCTTAAAAGCATCAACCTGTTTCCATAGAAAATACAGCTGAAGGCCCAAGATTACGACCAAAGATTGAAAATATGTACCTAATTATTTACCATTAAATGTCTGTTATTTTGTTTTTGTATAATAGTTTCCATAATTTTAAGTCGTTTCTTGCAATAGGTTCTATGTAGTATTTTATACCAATATTCGTCTTCTGTTTTCTTTTTCTTGTTTTTGATGCGACAGTCGATAAGCGGACGAATTACAAGTTTCGGTTAATAACAGATTAGCCTACAGGAAAGTGTTGCCTATGTAAGAAAGTAATGCTGTTTTTTTATTACTAGTACTGGAGATGAAATCCCTCCATAGGGCATGATAATTTGTTAACAATATTATTTTGTTACATACGTAGATTTTTAAGGGGTTCTCTAGTTTTGTGTAATTTATAGGCTAAATTTTTTAAAACTTTTTTATATAAAGAATAAATCTATTGTGTTTGTTAGGATCGTTAATATGTAAACAAAACTCAAGAATTAGAAAGAGAAGATTCTGAATTCGTTCAAAAATTGATCATTTTGGACGAAACAAATTTTCGCTTGATTAGCTTCATTAACAGAAAAAAATTGCAGGATTTGTGGCATGAAAAATCCTAGGGCAATTTCCCAAAAAGAATTGTACTCCATTAACTGTACGCTATAGTGTTGAATAGCATCAGAAGTGTTGATTGAACCTTACTTTTTGAAGACGATACTGGTAACCATGTTACTGTGACAGGAGATCTTAGTCGGTCAACGACTTAAACTTTCTTACGTCCATCACTTCAAGAAAAAACTGTCATAATCTGGTCATCATGTTCTTCGGATCTGACCAGCCCCGCTTCCTTTCTGTGTAGTTATCTCAAAGAAAAGTGTTATGTCATCAAGCCACAGGCTCTACAACAGGTGAAAGAGAATATTCAGATAGACGTCAAAGCACTAGAGCCTGAAACAATGGAGGCTGTGATGGAAAATGTCTTAAAGATTTACATTGGTGTGAAGCCGAAAATGGATGTCACTTAAAGATGTAGTCTTTCTCAGCTAGTGTAAATTTATGTCTAATATCTTCTCTATATAATACTATGGAATTGTGTAGTAAAGTTAGAAATTATTACATATTGAAATCCGTTGTTAAAAGTTTTGTACACTCTGTCGTAAAGGTTGGATCACTGTGTTGGGCCAGGAGGTTTTTTCCGCCTGAATCCATCTTGCACAAATCAACCATCAGACCGTGCATGGAATACTGTTGTCATATCTGGTGAGGCATCCCTGCTGTTCGTCTCAGAGTTCTCGACAGGCTTTAAAAGAGAATCTGTAATGTGATTGGTCCCGACCTGGTAGCTCGACTCCAGCCACTTTCTCATCGGCGGGATGTGGTTTCCTTCTGTCTCTTTAAATATTTTCATTGCTTCTGCTCTAACGAACTTAGGTCACTGGTGCCCACTCCACAAGATTTTACTCGGGCAACCAGACTGGCAGCAAAGTCCCACCCTTTTACACTTAGATCAAACAAATGCAGGTGACAATTCTATTCCAGCTGCATCTTTTCTCGCACTTTCCGCCTGTGGAACTTCCTTCCATATACTTGCTTTTCTGACTGCTACAACCTCTAGGAATTTAAATGCAAAGTCAATTCCCAATTCTTGACTCTAGTCCTTCCCTCGTCCTTTCCACATCACCCCGTGTATCTTGTTCTTTTCCTTTCTTTCTACTTTCGGAACAGTCTTCACTCCTGTGTGCACATCCTTCTCTTGTCCTATCTTTTTCACCCCTTGTAGCTGGTTCGTCTTTGTCTTCATTCTCCTCTTGTCTAAAACTAACACACTTATGTATCCCCCTGCACATCAGTGGCGATACAGCCTTGCTTGGGATGAAATGATTAAAAATATTTTGAATTATTATTGGATGAAGCATTGGTAAGCATTACTCATTATTGATTAATAGCTCTTTATCTTCCTTTCACTTGTTTCTTTCTCGCATATAACTGTTGCTAAGATATCATTTGATACATTCATTTGCATACAGGCATATACAGCAGGGTGGACCAGTCAGTCTGTGAGCTGACATAAAATTTTCACTGCATAGCATTTAATCTATTTGATTTATATACACGGATACTGAAGGAGAAGGTATAGATTTATTAACGTATCCACGCACACATGCGCGTGCGCGCGCACACACACACACACACACACACACATATATATATATATATATATAAACGTGATTAGAGTTATACTCGTCTCGAAAGCTTTCCACGAAAACTTTCAAACGAAGAAAAAATGGCTTTAAAAAAAGAAAGAGCTTAGGACATGAAAGTCTGTCAAAAGTGTTCAGGGAGAAATCAGTACGAAACCCAAAGAAAAAAAAATCCGACACGAGTAACCATCTAACAGAAAGCGCTCAATATAAAGGTAGAGCGAACTTAATAGCACCTAATGAACCAGACGAACCTACCTAGGTTTCACCTAAACGGACCGTTAGGGAAAGCCGGCTAAAGAGGAAAAGGAAAAGCCACATATAAAACGGTAATTAAGACAACCCACGTGTCCAGGAAATCAAACTACATAACACAAGGGAGGTGGGGTTTAACAATTTTATTACTTTTAATTTTAAATTTTTAATTGTCATGGGGGGGGGGGGTAAAAGACAAAGACAAAAAGGTACTATACCACGAAAGAGAGGCCTAATCTAATAGCCAGGGCTTTCTATGCTTACATTTATTCAAGATTTCAGTCTTAGAATTCAGTAAGTTTGTCGGTTGCTTATACAAAGCTATAGCTAGTTTCTCTTCCGTTCATAGCCTACAAAATTCCTGGCTAGCTTTGTATTTAGGACATCTCTTCAGCATCTTCGATTTCAAGATTGGGTCCTTATTTATTTTTTGTTTAATAGTCCATACATAAGAAATAAATAAGGACCCAATCTTGAAATGGGAGATATATGTCGTTTTTTCCTTTTCCTGTTTAGCCAGCTTTTCCAGGTAGGTTCGTCTGGCTCTTGAGGTGCTATTATATATATATATATATATATATATATATATATATATATATATATATATACATTCCATTTTAAACGAGTTATTAGGCGACCTAGGTTTCTACCATGAGTAGTGTCTTCAGGCGATTTACAATAACTGATTTTATCGTTTACCGTTCTCTTTAAGAATGCTCACGTAACGCAGGAAATTTTTGAATGTGCGATTTTAGTTCAGCCAAAGACACCTTTAGAACCAGGTGGTAAAATCACAGGTCTATATTCAAAATAGAAAACTTAAAAACTGTACGAAATTGGCTAACCACTTGGGGAAATTTAAATCAAAATATGGAAAAGACCCAGACATAACGTAGAGTATAGTAACAAACAAATTGCCAACGGTGGCAAAATATGTTGACTATGCCAAGAAGAAAAGTTAGAGATGATGTTATTCCTAAACAAAAGCGAATTGTTGAATGAAAGAACGGAAATTATGACTAAGTGCAACCATACTAAAAATTTTTCTTAGGTTCATACAACCATGGATTAAAACGCCATAATTCCTTGTAATTTAAAAAAAATGCGCGTTCAAAAATTCCCTGCCACGTAAGCGTTAAAAAAAGGATACCGTTACGTGAGTGTTCTTAAAGAAAACGCTAAACAGTAAAATCAGTTATTGTAAATCGCCTGAAGACACCACTCAAGTCAGAAACCTAGGTTGCGTAATAACTCGTCTACAAATGGAAAATATTAAAACATTCTACAATATAATGATATTGAACACTTTTTAATACAAATGTGAACTGGTCTAATCTTATTATGACCAAAAACTAAGTAATTCAACACTCAATATATATATATATATATATATATATATATATATATATATATTGAGTGTTGAATTACTTAGTTTTATATATATATATATATATATATATATATAACAGTATCCTTGATAATTTAATTTGTAAGGTTAATTCCACGGGGGACCGTGATCCGATGTAAACTCAATGTTAGTATTTAACAGAGTATTATAAAGAAAATAAATTTGTTGAATTATCAATCCATTGGTGATATTTTATTTAAAGAATATTTTTTTTAAATTATCAACTCTTCAGACCGAAATCTTTTACAAAAATGTATGGATTAAATTTATCCAGACATAAAGAATAGTGAGAGAAGGGAGAAGAAGGAAAACATTTTATTGATGAGAAAGGGATTCAGATATACAATGTTAATTTTTAAACGCGGGTGTCATATTTAGAATGTTGCATTTTATCCCAGACGATAAGATGACTTTGGACTGAACTTAAAATTAAACATTTTCAAATACAGGACAGTAAATTTAGGGTCCGTATTTTAAATAGAATGATTGAATTGTTGTGGTTTTTTGATAATAATATTACTATCAAGTATGCTGACAATGATAAAAATAAAAAATGTAATTTTAAATAAGTAAGTATAAATAAAAAAATATAATTTTAAATAAGTAAGTATAGGTACCTTCACTAAATCGCTAAAAAACATCATAGTATGAATATGAAACGTCTCACACTTAATAAAAACGAACTTTTTCCATCAAAATGATTATATTATTATTAAGAGTAAAAATCAAAGTGTTTTTTTTAGTTATTTTGAACATTTTTCAATCGCTTCTAACACGTTTGAAAAAATGAAATAATTGTCGGATTTGAATAAGAATTTCAAGACTTATTCACAAATGAATGAAAATATTTTAAAAATTATTATTAAAAAAGTAATAGAAAATTGTTTTTTACATCTGTTACCACCTCCCTCTACGTAAGTTCATGAAATTTTAAGAAATTAAATTTTGTTGGGGAAATTTGTTTTATTAGTTAAACGCAGTACTCATTAGGGAATGTAAATCATGGATTTTCTTTTTTTAGAATTTGCTTTTATTTTCTAAAATCTGCTCTAAATAGTAAAATAAAAAATGCTATATAACCATGACATTAAGTAATTTGATAAGCTTTTAATTGCTTTAATAAATAATAAATAATAGTCTGAAGTAAAAACATTTCGATTAATATTGAAATTTTAAAAGAATTGTTTTTATTTTTGTCATTATAATAATTTATAAAGTTTCAAATATATTTTAAAAATACTTCAAAGATTCGTTGTGGTTAGTTTACAAAGTTATTAAGTGAAGATTACATTTATAATCAAAAATTAAAAAGTTTAATACAAATAGTCGTGCTTTCGTATTTTTAAAATAACTAAAACATTTTTTTTGTGTATTTCAAGTTTTTTGTATGGTAATTTCTATGTGTACATTAAAAGGTCATGTGTTTCAGGGTTTCTTCCCTTACAGGAAAAAAATGTACAATTATGTTACTTGTGATCGCTATACACTTATCATATATCCATCTGTCAATCTGTCAACACATTTCAATTACGGTGGAAAGGTTAAAAAAGTTCAACGTTGTGTTGAAATAGTTTTATTTTAAGTTTCATGCTATAATTAACTAATACGTGTGTAGATCACATTAATTTTACATTAAATTTGCTAATTTTCCGAAAATAATGTGTCACAGATGAATATTCTATTTTTGCAAGATTTTTAAAACCGAGAATTAACTTTTATTTACAAATGTGTCGATCGCTCATAAATGCCCTAAAAAATGAAAAAAAAATCTTAAAATTTTAGATTCCAATCAATATAAGTTTGTTTAAAATACACCAGGGTATTTTGTTTACTGGAAATAGTAAAATTAATGATTTGGCTTTCAATTAAAACTAAAATATCAGTTTCAAGAAAAAAATTTTTATTTTTAAAATTTCAATTTAAAAATTAGCTATCGAAAACGAGGTACCTAAATAAAAAGAATAAAAAGAACTAATAATAATATTATCATTATTATTATTAATGACAATAATAATAATAATAACATCTTAAACTGGACTCTAAACGACATCAGGCGAATGGATGCTAAAACAAGAAAGCTTCTTTCTAAGCATAGGATGCATCACCCAAAGGCTGATGTAGACCGTCTATACATACCCCGTAAAGAAGATGGAAGGGGTCTTATTCAGCTGGAATTGTCATACAAGACAACAACTATTGGCTTACTAACATACATAGAAACAACAAAGGATTGGATGATACAATTAGTAAGGCAACATGAAGAAAGAAAGAAAAAATATTCAATAATAAAAGAAGGCAGTAAATACAAACAAGAATTACAGTTAGTAGATTCTGTAGAAAAGCAAAACAGTAGCCAAGAACCAACTATTGCGGCAAAAAATATGAAAATGAAAGCCAAAGATAAAGCTCTTGAAAAGATGAAACAGCGCTGGCAAGACAAACCTCTGCATGGCCAATATCCAGTACGTGCCAATAAATCCAATGTTGACAAAGTTAATACTCATCGATGGTTACGTGCATCTGGATTAAAGTCTGAAACTGAAGGATTTATACTTGCAGCACAAGACCAAAGTCTTTTCACGAGAAACTTTCAGGCAAATATTATGCATAATAATATGGATCCAAAATGCAGGTTTTGTGATAAACACCAAGAAACAATAGACCACCTAATCTCAGGCTGTTCTGTGCTTGCCCCAAACGAATATAAAAATCGCCACGATAGAGTTGGGCAATATTTACATTGGGCAATGTGCAAACATTATGGAAAAGCTGTAAACAAACACTGGTATGAACATCATCCAGCACCGGTTACAGAAATAGAAGATGTAACCATTCTATGGGATTACACCATCTACACAGACAGAAAAATTGAAGCAAACAGGCCAGACATTATTGTTAAAAACCAGAAGGAGAAAACTTGTCTATTAATTGATATGGCTTGTCCAGCGGATTGTAACATAGCAACCAAGGAATTTGAAAAACTGTCAAAATATAAAGACCTGGAAATTGAAATAGAAAAAATGTGGAAATTGAAAACAAGAGTTGTGCCAGTGATAGTAGGTGCACTTGGAATGATAAAAAATGGAACAAAACAACACATTGAAAGAATCCCTGGAAACCCCAGCTTAAGAGATATACACAAAATTGTCTTATTAAGTACAGCCCACACACTAAGGAAAACGTTATCTATGTAATGCTGGGGATGATAGGGAAGATAGAAAAACATGAAATGGAGTCATAACAACACGCCACTACCTGCCTTAGGTCTCCCCGCAGACTTGGTTGGTAGTGAGACCAATGCAGAAATCGAAATATGATTATTATAATATAGTTATTATTATTAAAATAATAATAATACTTAAAATATATAATAATAATAATAATAATAATAATAATAATAATAATAATAATAATAACTAAAAAATAAAAAATAAAAATAAGTTAATAATACTATCAATACAAAGTCTTTAACGGGGAATTATATGAATATTATATGAAAACATTAGAGGGCCGTTTTATACCTATGTGCGTATAAACATTTACTTGCACACTTGCTTGTTTGTAACTATATAAATACTTACATGTATATACACCCACATGTACACATAAAAAATTCCATATTCATACAC
>JBBBDQ010000192.1:6417500-6470000 GCA_037127315.1 Ascarosepion bandense
AGTGCGACACGGAGATCCGAAGGCGAATTGGCATGGCAAAGGACGCATTCCAGAAGATGAGCAAAATACTAACACACAGGAAGATCTCAATAGAAACGAAGAAAAGAGTGCTAGACTGCTACGTGATGTCAGTTCTTCAATACGGCTGTGAATGCTGGACAATATCATCGAAAATTAGGACAAAACTGGAAGCGGCCGAAATGTGGTTCTACAGAAGGATGCTACGGATATCGTGGACTGAGCATACAAGCAACGACGAAGTGTTAGAAAGAATGTCAACAAAAAGGAAATTGATGCTGAGCATCAGGAAGAGACAACTGAAGTTCCTGGGACATGCAATGAGGAAGGAGAGCCTGGAGAACCTGATACTGACTGGACAGATAGAAGGAAGGAGAGACAGAGGAAGGCAGCGGATAACATATTTGCAGGGTCTGATCAGGTGGATGACGGAACGGGGGTTGCCAGGAGCAACAGGAGCAAACATACTAAGAGCCACAAGGGATAGGGAGACGTGGAGATCCATGATCGCCTACGTCCTGAAGGGACAGGGCACATAGAAGAAGAAGAAGAATACTTTCGTATAATTCATAATGATTTCGTACGTGTCCTTATCTATCTATCTATCTATCTATCTATCTATCTATCTATCCAAATATAAATAAAACTACACGGTGACTAGCAATTTCACTTAAGTGATCAGCAGAACATTAATTTACATAAAAAATAAAAATAAAATGAATACATTGTCTGATAATACATTGTCTGCTTGTATGCAGTGTTAATTTCTTTTTTTAATTCAGTTTATATCTAAATACTTTCTGTCGTTGCTATTGAGCAGCGCTCCTCCATAATTAAATGGAATAGTTTTAAACTATATATACACATACAGGTATACGTATATTTGGCTTTTTCATTAATGCAAGTTTTATTAAAGACCAGCGAAAATTCTTCGTTTAGGATTTATATTATTAAATGTTTCTTTATTTCTGACGAGTTGTTTAATATCCCGACAAAATTATGCTTTATCTCTCCCTCCTTGTCGGTCATATATATATATATATATATATATATATATATATATATATATATATAAACTTATTTATATATAAACTTATTTATAAATAGAACTTTGTCTCTGTGTGTGTCTGTGTGTGTATCCGTTAACTATAGACTCCAAAACGGCTGAACCGATTTTCTTTAAAATTTACACAGTTGTACTATAATCGCCTGCGAGTGTTCTTAGCTAGGTTTTGTGTCTAGGTACTCCCGATAAATATCGAAAATCGATAATCGAAAAAATCAGGTTATAGAAGGATTGGTCCGATTTTAATCAAATTTGATACACTCATAGACAAAAACATAAGAAACGATATTCAGAAGTTTCAAGGTTGCAGTTCTTACAATAGTGCAGAAAATTTGATATCGATACCAGGAAATCAAAATTTGACTTACATCCATTCATTTTTCTTTCAGTCTACGGTTTCGCTTTAACTGGAAACAACTATTGTTTTTTAGTCTTTCGTGCCAACGTCCAAAGAGTCTGAGCTCCAGGACCATGGATTAGTTTTAAAGCTTTCATTACCCCCGAGCAACGCCGGGCTATATTGCTAGTATATATATAAGAAGAAGGAAGTGAACATTATATTGAATTATAAAACAAATAAGTATTGTGTGAGTTATTAGTTTTTAATAAAATAATTATGTAATATTTGAGAATCAATTATAAATGACCATTACAATTAATTAAATTTGAAAGTGAAATATTTACGTTGTTTACATAATACTATCAATCTGGTTTAGTTGTACTATATTTTGGGAAACTTAGAAATCTATGTACGTTATGAAAGATGCTAACTGACATTAGTTTTTGAATTTTTATGAAAATAAGTATCTATATTATTTAAGCTTTGGATTAATTTATGTGTAAAATATTTTAAATAACAGGAATTTAAGCGTTTTCTTTTAGTCTGTTAACATTTTTATACGCATATACGTTGGCTTGAAAAACTAGTAATTCTTTGAGGAATATAGATACTTGGAAACTTACGCAACTTTATATTTTGTTAAGATTCGATAGCGCCACTTTCAAGAATTTTCCGTTTAAGTAAATTACATTCTTTTTATTAGGTGTTGCATTCTTGAGATCAAATTTCTGTTTGAGTTTATTTCAAATTGTTGTTTGAGTTTGAGTTTTGTTTAATGACATAACCTAAGTGGGTTATTTAATGCCAAACAGATAGGGTTTTAAGGTATTTTTTTAAATGTTCGGTTATAGTAAGAAGGTTCATTTAGTCAGATTTTAATTTTAATGAATTTTTTTTATTCTTTTTTTATTTTAGAAAACTGAAAATGTCTTCTAGTTTTGTATTAAAAATGTTTTGCTGAGAATAATTGTTTCTTCAAAAATGTATTTGTTATGTTGTTGATAGTCGCTCATTGGAAGTTATTCTTACGAGTCTTTCGTCTTTCCAGATACGTCCATATATATATATATATATATATATAGTCATCCGCAGACAGATCTGTTTCGCTGTATCACAACTCATCGGTACGGTTAGACATCCGATTGCTTATTACCAAGGATTGAAACCCGACCGAATTGGCGTCAGACGGCGATTCTATTCCTGAGCTATAGGCGCTCGGTAGAAGAAGGCAGACTTTTTAGCGTGTATATTATCATTACACTCGCCCAATAGCTGAGAGTGTTCTAATTCATTGCTGAATGAGCTACTGTTTTTCAAAGTCTACCATTCTTCCAAAGTGCTCGATCAGGGTGCGAGAGCATAAATAGTAAATATATGAATTAAGATATTTGCAAAGGCATGAAAAGAGAAAAACTTCTTTTTACATCATGTTTCTTCTTCTTTTTCTTCTTCTTCTTCTATGTGCCTTGTCCTTTCAGGACGTAGGCAATCATGGTCTTCCACGTCTCCCTATCCCTGCTGGCTCTTAGCACGCTTTCTCCTGTAACACCACGCAACTCCCGTGCCGTTATCCATTTGTTCAGGTCTTTCAAATATGATATCCGCTGCTTTCCCCTATCTATTTCCCCTTTATATTGCCTGTTAGTATCAGGTTCTCGAAGCCTTCCTTCCTCATTGCATGTCCAAGGAACTTTAGTTGTCTCTTCTTGATGCTCAATATTAATTTCCTTTTCGTTTCCATCCTTTCCAAAACATTATCATTGTTCACATGCTCGGTTCATGATATCCACAACATCCTTATGTAGAACCGCATTTCAGTTACTTCAATTTTTCCCTCATCTTTGATGATATTGTCCAGCATTCACTGTCATATTGAAGAACTGATATCACATAGCAATCCAGTACTCTCTTCTTTGTTTCTAGTGAAAGTTTCCTGTTTCTTAATACTTCACTTAACTTCTGGAACGCGTCCTTCAGCAAAACACTTGCCCTTCGGATCTCTGTGTCGCACTTTCCGTAGCGTTCTAATAATGCACTGCATGACATAAAATTACAAAACCCTATAAACAGATTAATACCGTTGGACTCAGGACAGATTTTACTTTTAAAACCAAAACTGATAATGTATTTTTTCTCGATATTATGTTACATTGGAACAATGACGGCCTCCAACAAAAAGTTTCAAAACTTCCAACAACCAGAGTGGCCTCTTAAACGATAATTGTCACCACTGTAACATAATAAAATCCAGCATCATTATCGGATTTTATTTAAGAGCATGAAGAATATGTAACCCTCACTATCTACATAAAAATAAATATTTATTGAAAATTTTATATAACCTTATTTCATACAATTTGATAAAAGAAAAGCATATAGAGTCTAGAATATCAAAAATTATAACAACCACACCAATAACAGCAAAAATATCATTAGCAATATAAGTCACACTACTACTACTACTACTACTAGCAATAATAACAATAAATTCAATATAAGCAGACATATAATATTAAATACTTTATATTAAAAATGATATATCTTAACATTAAATTAATTACAACTACATTAAAATTTATGACAGATATAGTCAAAACTAAAATGAACATGGAAGCAGTCATCCTGAAACAATATATATAAGATCAGCTTTAACAGTTGCTCTTTAAAATATATTAATGAAACGTCCGAAAACTTACAAAACGTATTTGTGAACACAAAAAAAATTCTTAATCAATATTTTATTCCATGCATTAATCATACACAGAAACAGTTTTAACAAAAATTTCGATTTTAACAATTTTGTCGTTGTTAAGCGAGAAAATAAGTAATCCAAAACCTAAAAACTCCTCTGAGATTAAAAAGAAGAAAAAACAAAAAACAAAAACAAACAAACAAAAAACAAATTATATGGATACTTTGTGCGAACAAAAATGTATTTAACCATTCTTATTTGTTGACTTTAGATATATTGCGAATTCTAATTTACTATTGTATGTAATTTGACAAATATAAAAAATAAGCGATTTCGGATAATCTGTTAGTCTTTTGTGTATTCAAGAAAAACAATAAAATATTAACAAAATACCCTTTCATTGACACACACACACACACACACACACACACACACACACACACACACACACACACACACACACACATATATTTATAACACTAAAAAAGGGGATAGATGCTTTATTAATTCGAGAGGTTTTTATCACGTTAAACGTTAGTTATAGTGGATACTCGTATTATTTATTAAACAACATATTTATTAACTTTCGTCTATCATCTTGAATATAGGACAAATCTCAGTAGAGAAAGGGGAACGCAAGTTCAAATTTTGTCGGAGTGCGGAGTGCGGAGTGTTGAGTAGTCGTCAATGGTTGTGCTAGTTCGAAGTCACAAATCATCGTGACCGAGGGTTTGAGCGTCCTGGCTTTGTTCCGACTGTTGTTCACACTAGATAAAGCTATATCTCCCAGAAACTGTAACTATGTTCCGCTCGGTAAGCATAGTTTGCAGTATAAAGCACAGGTTGGCTATGTGGGTGTTGAAAAAACACAAGTGTGCTTGAGCAAGCGTCTGCAATGTGGATTAGCTTGCCCTCCCTGTTAGACGAGTATCCTCAAATACGAGTGGCCAGCCATTAATGGCCTATATGTACATATATAAATATATGTACATATAGGATAATGATATATATATTTTTTATAAAGAACAATTTTTTGGAAAAGATGTATGACAAAGTGAAAAAAAGTATTGGGTATATAATGTAGCCGATTTCGTTTAAATTCTTTTCGTTTTTGCTTCCATCCCATTTTGTGTGATTAAATATTCTACGTTATTGTGACAGACCTGCCAAGGATGGTGAAAGGTTATAGGAACCTGATCCACAGTAAATTTGCGTCTAGGTTCATACAACTTTTCACCATTTTTGGCAGGTCTGTTATCACAATGTGAGATATTTAATAACAAGGATGATAAAAACATGAAGCAAAAAAAAAAAAAGAATCAAAATGACATCGGCTACATTATCTACCCAAAACACGTGATAATAATAATATAAAAAAGTTATTTTTAAATTAAAAATTTCCAGCATTTCTCGTTCGTGTGAATGTATAACTGCATCAACGTAAACCAACCTCTTAGTCCGATGTATTCCTAAGGGACAAAACGCATCACACGAAAACATTTTCTACTTTGTCATATATCTCCCCCATCTCTCTCAATCTCTCTCTCTCTCTCTCTCTCTCTCTCTCTATATATATATATATATATATATATATATATATATATATGACACAACCGCAATCGAAAAATGTATAAAAAAAAAAGCTTTCTCTTTTCCAATCTTTTCACTATTACGTAGCCCCCCTGCACATCAGTGGCGTTACGGCTTTGCTCGGGGTGATACGATTAAAAAAAAAACTCAATATAAATTTGTCACAAGTACATCTAAAAGAATAAAAGGCTTAATACATACTGAACAGAACAACAAGCCAAAACATCAAGGAGGAATTTAACGACACTAATCACAATTTTGACAAAGAATCCAAATCTAATTGTAGAAGATTGCATCCAGGTTCTTGCAACGTTTCGCCATTATTATCACCACAATGTGGGATATTTAATAGCAAAGATGACTGAAACAAAAAAGAAAAAGAAGCTAAATGAGGTAGATTATAAACACAAACCACATTAAAAAGATAATTATTTTTTTTCCTTCGAAATTTATAATTTCCAGCATCTCTCGTTCATGTGAATGTGTAATTGCATCAACGTAAACAAACCTAATAGTCAGGGACGAAATGCATCACACGAAAACTTTTTCACTTTGTCATACGTCTTTCCTCCAAAACTGTTCTTGATATATAAAAAATTATATATAGTTATCCCATATATATTTAAAGTACTCTAAGTTTTTTTGAGTACGCTGACCAGTAGACAAAATAAACGGATTGTCTACCCAAATACGAGTATCAACTAATAATAACGTTTGAAATAATAAACTCAGGTTGGATTAAAAAATAAAATCTATTAATTCTTTAAAATTGCTTTGTTTACGTTTTCGGATACTGAACAGATATGTCCTAATAAAAAGCTATGAAGCCCGGATTCGAATCTCCCCCCCCATGGTCGGTTTGTTAAGGAAGGTGACTTCTTGGTGTTATCGGTCTGGAGGAGGCGACTTTAAGAAAGAGCCTGATAACTATATCATGGGTTAAGTGAAACTGGGTAGACGGAAACATTTGGGAGCCAACGATGCTTCTGCTAAACTATATTTTTGTCACACACACACACACACACACACACACACACACACACACACACACAATATATATATATATATATATATATATATATAATTGCTATTTTTTCCACAGTAAATTTGCGTCTAGTTTCTTACAACCATCCACCAGTCTTGTTTTAGTAGATCATCTGTTATCACAATGTGGAATATGTAATAACAAACAAAATTGAAAAAACAACAAATAAAAAAAAAAAATAAAGCAGAACAAAATGAACTTAAATGAAATTAGTTAGCTTATATACACACACACAAAAAAAAAAATTGAAAAAAATTCTAAATTTTAAATTCCCAGTTAATTTTGTTCGTCCGTGTGGGTAGTTGCATCAACGTAAAATAAACTTGTCCAATGATTTTATAGGGACCAAAACCTTCACAAAAACTTTTTCCACTTTGTCATACATATTTCCTCCAAAATATGTACATTGATATCATTCAGCCACGGTACTGGTTGAATATATTCTTAAGTGCGACACTGAATGAATCTAGGCAGCTTTCAAGCTTCACCACTAATTCAGTTCTCAACCAAATTTCAAAGAGTTTACAGAGTTAGATAAGACACCTCCTTAGCTATATTTTGAAAAAAAAAATATTGAATTTTGGTTCCGTAGAAAAAAGTTACATTAAGTATGTGAAGACTGAAAAGTACATAAGTGAGTGAGTGAGTGAGTGAGTGAGTGAGTGAGTGAGTGAGTGAGTGAGTGAATAATGCTTCTAATAATAAATCTTATTCTTTATAACTTTTTTTGGTTAATATTTTTGCATGCGGTTTTCAACCTTTAAATTCTGATATCTTTTATCATTTTTGTCAATCAAACTTTGCTTGTCATATATTATCAGAACTAATTATCAGAATTAATTATAAATAATCACTATTTTATTGTTTTTTAATCAATTGCATGTATTTTTAAAAATATTTTTCATGAGGTTTTATATTAAATTAATAACAATGCCTGGAAAAATCATGAATTACATGGAAAAATGCGCGCATGAAAAGTAATATTCTTAAGATATATTAAATCTGGAAAAGAACAGGACAAGTTATTAAACCTGATATTCTAGTAAAGTAAAAAATAAGAAATTTCTTACTTAAAATATTGCAGCTAAACAAAAATAATTTGAATGCAATATTTTAAGCAAGAAATGTCTTATTTTTTACTTCACTAGAATATACTTTTCTTTACTTTTTCAGGTTTATAACTTGTCCTGTTCTTTTTCAAGTTTAATATAATCTTAAGTTTAATTTTTAAATATGATAATAGATTATCATTCTTTTATAATATATGATATTTTATATTTTATGATATTTTATATTTATATTTTATGATATTTTATTTTTACATTTTATATATTTTTATATTTTAATATATTTATATTTTTTATTTTATATATTTTTAATGATATTTTAATGATATTTTAATGATATTTTATATTTTATATTTATATTTTATGATATTTTATATTTTATGATATATTTCCACTTTAATATATGATATAATATATGATATAATTAATATAATCTTAAGTTTATTTTTTAAATATGATAATTGATTATCATTCTTATGATAATTTTTAAGTTTAATATAATCTTAAGAATATTATTTTTCATGCGCACATTTTCCATGTAATATACATATGTATGTGTTTGTGTGAAGATATTCTAAACGAAACTTAGATATGATAAAAGGCTTAAAGTGTGGAGCGCCTAGTGAGTATCGAACTCACTACTCGTAATTGGTTTAGTGAGACAAGCTTGCTAATCAATACACAACGACAAGCACTTATTTACCTGTTTGTATGTATGTGATAACTCTTTATAATTGGAAATTATTTTACTGTAGAAGAAAACCCATATCAAGCTGAACTCTTGTCACACTTATTATATCAATTAGTGGCATATTTTCCCGAGGACATTGTTTTTGTTGATATCATTTGAAATGAACAAAATGAAGCTTACATTAACCACCAATTTTTCTGCACTGGTCACAAATAATTAGACTATTCTTGCTTCTTCTCTTTCGACCTCCTCCTTCCGACAATTTTCCCAATGCTGACCTTCTTTGCCAACTCTTTTCATGCAGCTCTTTTAGAATTGTTTAAAGATCAATTTAAATTCAATTTGTTTACCTCCGTTGTATCTTTTCCTATAATCTTATAACCTCTGCAAAATAAAACAAATAATAGTTCAGAAATGTTCACGTTCGTTGTGGTGCAGTAGATATTGGCTCGGAACATGAAAACGACGAATTTCAACTGAATTCATTGCATTCACTTACGTGAAAGGTATTAATCCGTCGCTTCTTTCTCAAGCTATGGGTTAAATAGCAGGATAGATTGGGTTCTATAGCCTTGCTTGACAACCAGTCTGCCGCAGAAAGTAATTGCAATCTACTGCACAAAAAAACTCAAGCGTGTATCACGTATGGCACTTAACTGACTGGGTGTGATTATCTTAATACACAAAATTATAAAAAAGAAAAAACCTACAGTAATAATCATTAAATTAACATTGGCTGAGATTTGTCTGGTAATTTTGGCTTCTATTCATGTTGTGTTCATTTTTATTCACTTATAAACTTTGCACTAAGATGTTTCTAGCTCCTGAAGTGAGGTAGACTGATTTTTCTACAACCAATGGCTGGCCGCTCGTATCCGAAGATGACCATCTACCAGGGTGGCTAACCAATTTCTGTGGTTTATAGAGAAACTATGCTGAGCTGACCTTAGTTACAGTTTATGAGAGAGAGAGAGAGAGGGAGAGCGTTGTCTAGCGTGAGAAACAGTTTGAACAAGGCCAGCACGTCGAAATCCTCGGTCACGATGACATGTGACTTTGTACTAGTATTGAGTAGATGGAATCCAAAGTGTTCCGTCTACCCAATTTCACTCACAAGGTTTGGGTCAGCACGTGGCATGGATTTTTAGACGCTTTCCAAAGGTGCCGTAAACTGTGATCTAGAGGCCGATACCATCTTCACGAAAAATCGACCATGGTGAGATTTGAACCTGGGTCTCATGGTCAGAAAGCGAGCGTACCGAATTTCCAAAAATAGTTCAACTGGAATACCATGATAATTTTAAATCCACCTAAATCTTATTAAGCGTTTAATCGATTGATAGTAATTCCATCGTTATGTTTTCCCAAATTTTGGGGTCTTACTAATGCCATAATGATTTTTATTCACCCATAAATTCATGATTAATAAAGTGGATGTGCGTTGTGGTGCAGAGGATATCGGCTCGGAACGAGAAATCGGGGAGCTGAATTCAAATTCCAGTTGAATTTCTTGCATTCACTTACACACAATTACCCTTGGGAATGGTATTAATCCGTCTCTTCCCACCAGTTATGGGCCAAATAACAGGATGGATTGGGTTCTATAGCATTGATCGGCAATCAATCTACCGCAGAAATTAATGGCAACCTACTGCAGGATAATCTTCTGCCCAGTTAGTCATGTCTCTTTCGAGACATGATCGCCCAAGCGTTTATCATGTATGGCACTTAACTAACTGACTGACCCCTACAAATCGCGTATATAAGTTGAACTGGTATTTCCAGAATGATCAAATATTGCATATGAAGCCACAGAAGTTAACACAAACTCGCTTGTTGTATTTGTATTAAGTATAATTATAATTATATGGGACGTAAAAATCAAAAATCAAATTTTAATTTAATACTTTAAGACTTTATAACTAAAAATGAATCACATTGACTTGAAGAAAATACATAAATAGACAGTTACACTCATAAAAATATAGGTAAAATTTTTCTTGGAAATCATTTTTGTTGATTACCATTCTTTAGAGCTTCTTGGTGACTCGTCAGAATCGATAAATATTGATTTATTATCGATTTAGAAGGTGGTCCTGTTTATAATAGAGGATCAAATCGATTTTTTGTTATTGACCAGAATTCCGTGTCTGTATTACTAAACAAGCTGGATTTCTGGGAATTAAATGATTCATTATTTTAGACCTTGCTTGTATCTTCTCATTATTTCCCTTAAACCTG
Source organism: Ascarosepion bandense (assembly GCA_037127315.1). Taxonomy (NCBI): domain Eukaryota; kingdom Metazoa; phylum Mollusca; class Cephalopoda; order Sepiida; family Sepiidae; genus Ascarosepion; species Ascarosepion bandense. The sequence goes on from JBBBDQ010000192.1 coordinate 6,428,251, forward strand.
TCCACCAATGATTTTATCTAAAAGATATCTAAGTAAATTTGTTATATCAACGAAACAAGGAACAATAAATCGTCCCTGTTATAATAAAGACAGTTGCGTATATATAATTATTACGTTAGAACATATGCAAACTACTACAAAATTGTACATTTTGTTTCGATATTAAAATAACAATGTATCATCAGGTAGTTAACAATGATGGTAATGTTTTGTATGTTGCAATTATTTTCTTCGTTCATATTCATTTGTATATATATATATATATATATATATATATATATATATTTATATATATTAGTTAGTTTTTTGGTAAAAATTAAATTAGACCATTACCCAGTTGTATTAAAAAGTGCTCAATACATTTATATTGTACAGCTTTTTAATATTTTTCATTTGGAAATGAATTATTTCAGCAAACTAGGTTTCAACCTTTTGGTAATATCAGGCGGTTATACATCAGTCAGTTAAGTGCCATACGTGATACACGCTTGTGCGATCATGTCTTGAAAGAGACATGACTAACTGGGCAGTAGATTATCCCGCAGTAGGTTGCCATTGCTTTCTGCAGTAGACAAAGCTATAGAACCCAATCTGTCCTATTATTTAACCCATAACTGGAGGGAAGAGAGAAATTAATAACTTTCCCCAGGGTATTTGTGCGTAAGTGAATGCAATGAATTCAACTGGAATTTGAACTCGGCTCCCCTATTTGTTGTTCCGAGTCGATATCCACTGCACTACAACGCACGTCCGGTTATACATATATACAAATAAATAGACTACGGTCTTTATAATAATAGCGAAGGTATATATATATATATATATTTTTTTTTTTTTTAATCATATCACCCCAAGCAAGGCGAAAGCGCCACTGATGCGCAGGGGGCTACGTAAGAGTGAAAAGATTGGAAAAGAGAAAACCGGAAACCACAACCTGAACAGGAAACAAGGGATAAGCCTCTTCACCTGTTCAATAGACGTGGGTGGAGTGTCAACCGGGCGATAGTTTCGACTATCTACTCCAATTGAAAAAAAATTAAAAGAGCGAAATGATTGGAGAAGAGAAAAACCGGAAACCACAACCTGAACAGGAAACAAGAGATAAGCCTCTTCACTTGTTCAATAGACGTCGGTGGAGTGTGAACCGGGCGATATATATATATATATATATATATATATATATATATATATATATATTAGTCATCCACATACAACCCTGCTTCGCTGTATCACAGCTCATCTGTGTGGCTGGACACATCCACTTACTTCTGGCCGTGATCGAAACTCGACCGATTTGTTGTCAGTCGGAGTCGCTACTCCTTAAGCAATAGGCGCATGTAATCAGAGAAGGGAAATTTCAACGTGTTGTATATAGGCAGTGTATACACACACACCAGTCACCGAAAGGACTCAATTCATTTCTGAAGAGTCACGCTTATATAGCAGAAGTGGAAATTGTTTTTAAAATTTTCTTCTTTAGAGTACTGTATATATATATATATATATATATATATATATATATATATTCAAGAAGGCATCCGTTCAAGATAGATTAAGGTAGCGCCATAGAAATTCAATCCTTCCGGTAGTGAACCTGAAGTGACCTTTCTAAGGCCATGCGCACCCATAACGCCACCTGATCGTAACGACAAGACCCAAAGAAATACAGGGCATGACATTGAAGTTTGTCAGTGTTGCTACAGCCAACCGCTTTGGGGCGCCCCACTCGGGATTTTGCGTCAGAATTTACTTCAATAACCTTTTCTCTTTTTTTGATCTGACCGCAGTCAGTGTCTTATATATTGGGAAGGGGGTTCAAACACTAAAACAAAAACTAAGGTCTATCCATATAAACATATGCCCGCAAATCCTTAAGTTTAAAGTTTCCGGTAGACGCCGTTAAATATACAATCCAAGATACAATTCCAAAATACTTTTACAAACTCAGGGGGAGGGGCAGGTTCCTGACACCAAAACAAGCCAAAAATATCCACATAAACATATGTTCAAAAGGCCATTGTTCTATCTCAACACAGCAACTCATAGCAAGTGTTCAAATTGTTTTCTACTTAATTCTACATACGCATGCAACTGGCAGATTATTTTGCACACGGTGTCAAATCGTTAAACAGGTCCCCATGTCTCGTTGATGAAGAGTCTTTGTATTATTAATGCTTGCTGCATAAGCCATTTTTTTAGGTGGCTTCATAAATATAACTCCAATTGTTGCGGATACAGGAGTTGCTTTTGAAGGTGTATGACATACTAGAGTCACTTGGAGTGTGCTGATACCTGGATTGTCTTCGACTGCTTTAAGAATGTCTTCTTTGTGGTCTGGCATACGAGCGGCTCTCGGTTTTCCTCGATCCATAGTTTGTGGTGCCACGGATCCTGTCTCAGTAGCAAATGTTAGATGACTCGGCTGCCTTCGGTCTGGAAAAGCAGCCTCGGGTTCATCACCATTCATTCGTCTTTACGCAGTAATCATATCTCCCTGCTCACAATATGACTATCCTGCAATTGTTAAACGGAATACTCACTACTACACACATTAAACGTTGAAGACAGACTAGCCACAAATGTACACGAATGACAAATGTAACCTTAGTCTATATGACAATAATATGTCCGTAAATTGTCTTCAATAAAAACGAAAAAACGAAGGATTTGCGGACATAGTTTTCTCCTTGTTTTGGTGTGAGGAATCTGCCGTAAAGTTTGTAAAAGTAATTTTAAACACACACACAAACATATATTTCTTTCATTTGATTTTCTCTAACTCATTCATCTCCCTTGCACGTTCTTTTTTTCCCTTACATTTCTTGATTCCTTCTCATATATTATTATTGCATAAGTTTCTCGGTCAGAAAGCGTAACTGTTCCAATTTCAGAAGGACTAGGAATCAGAGAGATACAACACACTGATCTTGTATTTAATTGTCTTCCTCACGGTTCACACTCCACCCACGTCTATTGTACAGGTGTAGAGGCTCATCCCTTGTTCCCTGTTCAGGATGTGGTTTCCGGCTTTCTCTTTTCCAATCTTTTCACTTTTATTTTTTTTTCTTTTTCATTTTTTTTTCTCAATTGGAGTAGATAGACCAAACTATCGCCCGGTTCACACTCCACCCACGTCTATTGTACAGATGTAGAGGCTCATCCCTTGTTCCCTGTTCAGGATGTGGTTTCTGGCTTTCTTTTTTCCAATCTTTTCACTCTTACGTAGCCCTCTGCACATCAGTGGCGTTACCGCATTGCTCGGGGTGATATGATTAAAAAAAAATAATGTGGCATATGGTCTATTTCATATGCCTGTTGTGGTGCAGTGGATATCGGCTCGGAACGAGAAATCGAAGAGCCGATTTCGAATTCCAGTTGAATTCATTGCATTTACTTACGCGCAAATACCCTTGGGAAAGGTATTAATCCGTCTCTTCCTTCCAGTTATGGGTTAAATAACAGGACAGATTGGGTTCTATAGACTTGGTCGACAACCAGTCTACCGCAGAAAGCAATGGCAACCTACTGCGGGATAATCTTCTGCCCAGTCAGTCATGTCTCTTTCGAGACATGATCGCCCAAGCGTGTATCACGTAAGGCACTCAACTGACTGACTGATGTATTAGCAAAAGACAGAAATGAGACATAACACTCTCCACAGGACTCTGATATGCACATGGTTTGTGCAATGGTAAAAGTCAATCTGCATGGTTGGAATCTTCGCAAAAAGCCTCTTCATATCTGTGAAATGCCTGGAGATATGAACTTTTTTTTGTAACAGATGAAAGTATAATTTATCAAGAATTAAAACATCAATTAGTGAATATTTATCTTCAAGTAAGACATTTGCAAAGGTATTATGTAATATTTGAACCAGTGCTTTTTTGTTTTTAATTATTTTTAATGAAGTAAATCGTTAAGAAATGTATTTTTAATAAAGTTGACATATAAAAATATAAAATGTCGATTTACTTTATTAACATATAAATGATATTACGATTTCATTAATTGAATATAATTAAAAATATGCTTCGTTTTGTTGTGCATTTTTTATTTACTTTCTGAAATTAAACTTTTAATCCTCAATAAATTTATTTTATTCGGTTATAAAATAGTTATATTTTTCTGGTCCTGAGTTGTCTCAATTCTGAATTGGTTTATTTGATTTGTTTTATTTTATGACATATCGACCTCAATGGGTTATTTATTGCTAACAAGATTTTTTCACAATAGATTCATATGAATAGAATATGTATTCAAGTTAGAAATCAGTTTGTAGATCAGATTTCGTTGACATATTTTTGTAAAGAGGTTTGTGTCGAGAGTCAAATATGTTGCTGGTGCAGTAAAAAAATGTACTGCTGGTAATATTTATTTGAGATTTCTTCAAAAATATATTATTGGAATTTTCTTCACCAAAAAGTATTTCTGGAATTTTTACAATATAAATATTTTTATTGTTTCATACTTTTTGACTCCTGTTGGGGGGTTAACTATTTCCCAATAGCTGGGACCCTAACAAGTGCTACCACCCCAGGTCAGCGTGGACATGGGAACAACTGCAATGAAGAGGTGGTTTCACACTTCTCAAAACCTTCCAATCAGAAGCCTTGCTGCCGGATTGCAGTTTGTCGTCCTACCCAGGTCACCAGTCTCGAGTTACCATGACGCTCAGTCGGCGGATATACATTTCGCGGTGCTGAACTGTCATGCACCCCTAGATTTACTTTAGCACCAAAAAAGTATCTTCACAAATACGCACTCACACTTCTATAGTAAAAATGAACGCTTTATTTTTGTTATTTTTCTCATAAACAACAATGCATCTGATACATTATCCATTTACACCTACAACTGCCGCTTTCTGGCTACCTTACAGTTTTAGTTCCACACTCGACTCCTTCGATATTTTTCTTTTTTTTTTTCCCCAGCATTCTTCCTCCCATGTCTCCTTTTGTTTCCATTGCGATCATCGCCAGTAAAACTCCTTTCAATTGTCGCTAATACTATGGTAATCTCTACTTGTACCGCCGCCTCCATGATGACTACCCGTTACCAGCGAGAAGACAATTATTACCTTACTGGAGGCAAGGTAGGAAACTCTTCAATATCTGATCCATTCCACACAATTATTATGTTGCCTCTGCAAAGATATCCTGATTGTTATCAAGTATATTGAGCTGTCGTTAAAGGCACCTTCCGTTTCTTTCTTTCTTTCTTTCTCTCTCTCTTTCTTTCTTTCTTTTCGGAAGAACATTCTTTTTCTTTTAATTCATTTCATCTTTCATGGTTGGGAACAATCGTTCGTTCTTTCTTTCTTTCTTTCTTTCTTTCTTTCTTTCTTTCTTAGTTGAGTCGGAACTTTCTTTTTAGCTTCGAAACATTCTTTCCGAACATTCCTTCTCTTTTATTTATTTTTATTCTTTGTTGTTCGAATCATTCGCTCGTTCTCTTTTTTTAGATGCGGAATTTTCTTTCTTTCTTTCTTTCTTTCTTTCTTTCTTTCTTTCTTCATAGCATTTTTCTTTCTTTTTGATATAAAAATTTTCTATCGCCCAATTTCGATTACTTTTTCTCATCATTTCTAATTTCTTAATTTTCTTGTCAATTCCTCCCTGATTTTTTCTTACGTCAATTATTTAAGAAAAAAAAATCGGAAACAAACACGACAACGTTCAGTACCTAATCTTGAGGCTTGTTCTTATCAACAATGTAAGGGGGTCTAGAAATTACAGGCGAAGTCTGAAGCAAAAGCTTTCGAAAAAAAAATGAGAAAGGAATTAATGGACGCTTGAAAAGCAAATGGGACTTGCTGTTCTCCGATCTGTCAATTAGAATTCTTTCTAATAACCTTTTCTTCCCAGATTGCTATTTGATTCAACTCAGCTCAATCTACGACTGACTTGTCGCCCGTTCAAAATTATTTCCCCCAAGGGACAAACAGAAAATGTTAAGTAAGACGTAAGAAAAAAATAAAAATAAAAAAAGCAATAAAATTTAGAAGATGATTGGTTATTTTTTTTTATCAAAATTTTTTTTATTGCTCGAATAGTTTTTGTAGTTTCTTTTATATTTTTGTTAGATTTTTATAACGGACTTTTTTCTAACTTTTTCTTTTAAAAATGGTTTTTCTAATAATTATTTAAAACTTTATAAAACCTGCCAGATACATGAGATGATTAGTTCTACAAAATTGTTCTGTCTTTCCTCGATTTATATTGACCTGAGAATTCTGTGATGGAATTGCCAATCTCCATCAACACTGCATCATTTACTCAAAATCATCGTTCAGTCTTCTTGTTAAAAATGTAATAAATGTATTTTTTCAAAAATTCGTTTCGACGTTTCAAAAGAATTAAGTGCCTGAACATCATGTTTTTAAGAAAAAGCAAACAAACAAAAGAAATATAAATGATTGATGTAAATAATTACAGACATTAAAAAATAAATTAATGATTTAAAAAATATGTATCTATGTATATTAAAACTTAGGATAAAAATATAATAATAAAATTATACCCCTTAAAATAGTAAATCGAAAAATGCAGCAAAAAGTATAAAAAAGGTGCTAAACAGTTATTGTTTCTCGCTCTTCAGAACTCAGTTGAGGACAAAACATATTGTAAAAAATAAGAGAATCAGCAGTATAAACAACAGACATTAAATGTAGTCCTAGAAATCATTCCTTTTGCATTACGAAGGAAGGCTGCTTAGACTTAATATAAAAGATTTTAAGCAATCTCAAATGGTAATCCGAATGTGCTCTTCTAAATACAGTGAAAAAATTATAGTAAAAGCAGAGGCTCATTACGAAATAGTGTTCTACAACGAGAAAAATTAACAAGGATTTACAAGATGTTTTATTGTTACTTAGAAGAGATTATGTACCGGAAATTAATATATACTTTTAAAATGTACGTTTTTTTAAAGATATAATAAAAATGTTGTACTCTCATTGATGTTTTTTTTTATTATCAAGTTTGTATTTTCCAGTTGATTTCAGACATTAGGAACTGGAATGATTTAAAAACATTCAATATTTTTCGATTCTGATAGATGTTATAAGTGTGGGGTGATTTAATAAATGCTAAACTATGAAAATTATTCTCCCCCATCAATTTCTTTTCAGACGTGGATCAGCCAATTAATTAGTGCTGGGGTATGAATCATGACAAGACTTGAATTTTATTTTCAAATGTAACAAGAACTAAACATATTTTTAAAGTGACTTCACAGACATAGATTTCAGTTGTTTATGGTGACAGTAAAACAATTTCTTCTCGTTACTATTGAAAGGAAATGTTGTTTGCATCAGAGTGAACTTATGTGAAATGAATTCATTTCATATGACTATTTATATATCAACGTGAAACAAATGAAATGTAAAACTAAGAAATAGTTATTTACATTTAAAAACGTATGACTGCCATTATTTACGCACGTCGGGCTTGTGTCAATAATGACGTAGCTAATTTAGTTATTAACAGGATTAGTTCTGGGTCTATTTAGCACAGAGCCCGAATGTGTTTCTTCCAAGGCAATTCTTATTTCAGGCCTGGTTACCAGGCGACTTGGGTCTATGACTGGGTCGGACATGTGGAGACCTAAATTACTACTAAATAACAATTGCTAAAAACATTTTTAGCAAGGAAGTTGTTAAAAATGTCAAGCAATTAGTTAATTAGCAATTATATATAATATTAGGAAGCATCTTAGAATTATTATACAAAGAACAAAAATACCATAAAATCACTAAATGCAAAAAAATCACTTTATTAGACATTTCAAGATAACATTGGAAAAATACGAAGTTAATTTGTTAATGCTAATTGATTACAGAAAATACAATTATATAATACAATCAGAAAATAACTTAAGCATTTTACTAAATCGTGTATTAAAAAAGTCTGAAAATACTTTATGAAAATCTTAATTTCTGAGAAACAATAATTTTGAAAATCTTTGCAAAATTTATTGTGAAGTTTTGTTACATGTGCAATTTGTTTAACAGAAAATGAAGAAAATACTTATTTCGCTATGATACAATAATAAATATTACCAGTCTGTTAGTAAAGTGCCATGAGGGATAAACGCTTCGGCGATCATGTCTCGAAAGAAACATGACTGAAAAGGCAGAAGATTATGCCACAGTAGGTTGCCATTACTTTCTGCGGTAGACTGGTTGCCAGCCAAGGTTATAGAACCCAATCTGTCCAGTCATTTAAACCATAACTGGAGGGAAGAGTCGGATTAATATCTTTCCCAAGGGTATTTGCGCGTAAGTGAATACAAAGAACTTAACTGAAATTCAAACTCGGCTACCCGATTTCTCGTTCCGAGCCGATTCCACTGCAGCACAACACAATTTTAAAAATTAAAATCAATTTACTTTAACAAGAACACCAAAATAACAGGATAATTTGGGGAGATAAACAATTAAATATTTGTAAAAAGAGAGAAAATTGAAAATAACAATTATATAGAATCCCTGTAGTGTCCAGAGGAATTTTACAATTGCTACAAACTATTTCTTTAAAAAAATGTCCGTATTCTTGAAAATGAAAACTAATACTATTAAGTATTTCTTCTGCGGGAGAATTATTTCTTGCAACATAGCCTGGTATATACAAAAGTGATGTTTTAATAACTTTAGAGATCCTTGTTTCAGGGTCTGTTAAGTTATCAAATGTCTGGCATCCCAGTTCATCCAGCAAACGTTCATATTTTGAAAGTTGTATTCTTTGTCTTCAACATTTAATTTAAGAAGTAGTTTTAGTTTTTTCAGTATTTAAACTTTTCAATAAAATTTTGAACTGCTATAAAATATGCATCTTCCGAACTTTGGCTTAAGTTTCTAGATTCATTTTCTTAATAGTCTGTGGTAAAGTCACCAAGCATAACAAAATCAAACCTACTACTTAGTAAATATCTACAAATATCAATTAATCAATTGCATGTACTTTCAGTGGTTAAACTAGTATCTCTTGTTAATGATTTCATTCTTTTTCCTTGATTTCTTTCCATTCTTTCTAATGTTCATCTGATATAACCTTTTTCAGAGGATTATTTTTCTTAGTATCACTATATATTTCTTTGACACAGAATTTACCAAAACATAAATTTTATCAATGAAATTAACTGTTTCTGCAGTAATCTCCTCATTTAATAATGGGTGTGTTTTAATGGCAGCTACAGTTTGATCATAAAAAAAACTTTTAAATAATGGGAAACATTTTGTCGCTCAAGAAATTTTGGGTAAAAGACATTTTGGAATTTCCCACTTTGTTGTCATTTTTTGCATTCTAAATAAATCAGTAATTCAGAATTAGGTTCAGTAATCAATTTATTCCGAATTTTTTTAAAAAAGGTGGGCAAAATCGTAAAGTAAGTAAAAGCCATTTTTCGTTATCCGAGTCTTATTAAAAAACAATGTGAATTTTTTAGAAAAATAGATTGATGGGTCCTGTTTTTTTTTTCACATAAAATTACAATCCCTTGACTGCTTGATTGCCTCAAGCCTTTTCATATAAAAACGTTGAATCAAATTTTAAAGCAGGGATCAATTTAAATAAAAGTTTTGGTCCTCTATTTAAACATTTTATCATGATATCCAATACTGTTTTTGGTAATCCGTGAAAATTTTCAGACAAACCAAATAAGTTACCTCCCTGGTACTGTAGAACAACCTTGACATACACTTCATCAACTAAAAGAATACAACTTTTTTTCTGGTTTTCAGAGATTTCATTAAAATATCACCAAGAAAATTAAAGTCATCTAATTTTGAAATCTCTAATATCAAAGCTGGTAATGTTCTCACAGTGGGTAATTTAAAATCATCATGAAGTTTGTTATATAATGATCGCGATGTAGCAAAGTATTCAAATAACCTAATAAGAATATCAGCATCATAATGTTTTAGTCTCAGTTCTCTGTGGTGAGATAAAATTATTATGCTCTTTTAAAATTTTTTCTTATCAATTTTTAAGTTTCTAAGATAACGAATTACTTCAATGATTTAGGAACTTTCCTGAAACATTGATATTCGTCTTTTTGAGAGAGGAAAAAATTGTTATATATGTGGCAACATGGTAACGTTCAAATCTTAAGTTTTAAAAGTTTTTTACTAAAAACATTAGAATAATTCAAGTAAAAAAAAAATAATTTTACAATTTTTCAAAATTTAGGATTCTGTATTTTTCTAGAGACTGTACCAACTTAACATTTTTACCCATTCCATTTTTTTTTTTTTTTGGTTGAGATTCAGGTAGTACGTATATAAATATTTTCACGTTGTTCTGATGAGCTTACTTCTCTGATCTTCTTCTGTGTACTGTGTCCCATCAGGACATAGACGATAATGACCTTCTAGATCTCCCTATCCCTTCTAGCCCTTAACATCCCTTCTCCTATTATCCCGCTCAACCTCCGCTCTGCCATCCATTTGCTCAAGTCCCACCCAGACTTTATGAACTTAAGCGTATTACTAGGTTGGTGGCACGGTCTCATCAATTTACAGTTGAAATGACTAGATGTAACCGTAAGTTCTATGCTAACAGTTTCTTTTCTTGTACTTCTTCTTTGTGGAACTTCTTTCAAGCTTGATGCTTTCCAGTAATGTTTGGTTTTCAAAACTTGTCAATCGTTATCTCCTGTCTTCTTAGTTTCTGGTCTTTTAATGTTTTCTCTCTTTCATACGGGTTTCTTTTACTTCTATTCTCTAACACTCAGTAACCTCCTGTGTTTTAGTGGTTTTATCACCTTACTTAGTTTGAAATGATTAAATAAATACACATGTGTCAAAATATAGAGAAAGATACTGCTGATCAGATGAGACTTGATATTACCGACACAACATGCTCAAGGAGAAGAACCACTTTAAAAAAATAATGATTTCACACCAAGCAAGGCAATATATAATAAAAACATAACAATAAAGAAAATTAAAACATTATTAAGGAAAGACAACAATAAAAGAACACGAATTAAGAAGACAGAAAATAACACTTGACATTCTGTTTAAGTATTTGAAGATCAAAGTTGAGTGGGATGCTACAGTCCGGAAGAGAATTCTACACGTGATTAATGCGAGAGAAGAAACTTTTAGCATAGAACTTACAGATACATCTAGCCATTTCGACTGTAAGATGGTGACACCTAACTTCTCTTCATCTGGATATATATATATATATATATATATATATATATATATATATATATATATTATCCAGGGAAGAGAACTCAAGGTTTTACTATTTTGAGTATCCCGACATATATTTTATTATAAACAGTGCTCAATATAATAAATATTATTGAGCATAATATAATCATATGAATTAATTGTACATTACGACACGGAAATTTCTATGTTTCGAGATAGATTCTTTTCATCAGGCAATGTAAAATGTTGGATTTACATTGAAATTTATCTCGAAACAGAAATTTCCGTATTGCAATGTACAATTAATTCATAATTATATATATATATATATATATATATATATATATATATATATATATATATATATATTGTCTCTCTGAATTCAAACCCGTGAAGAAGAGAATAGGGAAACTATTCTACTATCTTTTCAAAAATTGAATCATAGAATTTTCTTGATATTAAAAAGAAATTATGATATATTAATGGGTATTGAAACATTTTTGTTCTAACTACAAATGAATTTTTAAAAATTCCGGTTTTGATCACATTTAAAGAAATGTGTCAGGTCGATACCATTTTAGTCCACGATTCTTACAAATGACATAAAAAGTCATAATACTGATAATTAAGAATGCTGGGAAGATTTCAGGGGCATTGAAAGGACTTAATGTCACTTTACTGAATTAATTTTCTAACATATGGCGTGAAAATGCAAGTAATAATAATAATAATAATAATAATAATAATAATAATAGTGAGGAGGAGGAAGAAAGAAGCTGAAAGATAGAAAAAGCGACAAGTAATCTAGTGAGTCGGTTAAGTGCTATACGTGATACACGTCTGGGTGATCATATTTCGAAAGAGACATGACTGACTGGGCAGACAATTTCTCCGCAGTGGAACGACATTAATTTCTGCTATAGACTGGTTTTCAACCAAGGCTATAGAACCCAATCTCTTCTGCTATTTAACCCACAGTTAGAGGGAAGAGACGGATTAATACCTTTCCTAAGTGTATTTGCGCGTCAGTGAATGCAAATAATTCAACTGGAATTCGAACACGGTTCTCTGATTTCTCATTTCGAGACGATATCCACTGAACCACAACGCACATCCAATGCCGAGTAAATACAATATCAATAAAATAACAATGATCATAACAGAAAGAAGCGAAAATGCAAAAAGACAATGAACAATAAACATAAAGAAATGGAGAAAAAATTGTACGAAAAGTGTAGACGACAACAAAAATAATTAACTACGGATGATGATGATGATGAGGAGGAGAAGTAGGAGGAGGAAGAGCAACACAAAACGGAATTGAAAATATTTATTGTCGGATCAGCAGCAGAAACGGCATCAGAAGCAAAAATGGCGTTAAATAAAGAAATGAAGCGCTAAGCTTCAGAACGGCAAAGAATGTCGAAAATGTCGGCTTGTTGACAAATGGTTATCTCAATTGAGAGCCATCGGGTAATTTCGTAGGATTACAGTTTGTAAAACATCGGTTTTCACACCGAGGTGATCGGAAGAACCGTCAGGGTTGAAAGGTTTTTTTTTTCTGTTTGGGAATAAAATAACGACCACAGAAGGCGTAATCATGGTTAAGTCGCTGAAAAAAATGCGAATGACCTGCAGGTGGATTTTTTTTAAATAAGAGAAAGTTTTCTCAGAATCTATCTGGGAATGAAGATTAACACCCGCAAACATTCATATGGGCGCTTAAGTATGTATGTGTGTGTGTGTGTGTGTGTGTGTGTGTGTGTGAGAGAGAGAGAGAGCATTTGGGAACGAAGAATAGTAATTATATGTGTGAGAGATATAATAAATAAAACAATCAAAGGAAGTATTAAAAGGAGGAGACACAAAGAGAAACAATGAAAAACATAAGTTGGGTAATGGAGCAGAAACAATGAGAGATTGTAATGAGTTAAAAGTTGCTTAGAGCTACAGGGGCCAGGAAGATGTGGAGAGCTATGATCACACATGAGACTGTGTGAACTGAATAACAGAGCAAAGACAAAGAGAAGTGGTAAAGAGTTAAAAGTTGTTTAGAGTTACAAGAAACAGGAAAATGTGAAAAACCATGAACACCACTACGATTCAGCGGGAACAAAAAGGGATGGTGATGAGTTTAACAATGTTTAGATTATTAACAAGCGACAGGATATTTGGGGAGATGCATGGTCGTTTACATCTAGAAAAATATTAAAGTTTTAACAATATTGATGCTTGCTGACTACCTCATAATGGTGAATAAGTTTTGCATAGAGGCAAAAAATTATATCCTTTTCTTTCTTGTTTTTCTTTATTCATTTTTTTTGTTTGTTTCTTTCTTTCTCTGTCTTTGCCTCTTTCATATATTCTATTGTTTTTTCATCAATTTACTGAAGCAAGGTGATAACGCCACTAAGACGCAAGAGGGCTACTGGACGTGAAAGAAAAGCAAAGCTTTAGAAGGAACAGGAAACCAATCCTAAATAGCAAACAAGGGATAAACCTATCTGCTCCTGTTCAAAAAACTGGGAAGAAGTGTGAACCGGGCGATTGGTTAGCCTATCCATTTCTGTTGATTATTTATTTATTCATCTTTTTTTTTTTCGGTATGTTGAGACTTGACATTTACGTTTTTCTGTAGATAAAAGATGCTGAAAATTTCGGGCAAATAGATGACGCAGCCAGGTTTAGGAGAGATAGCTAAAAGACAAAGTTTATTCCGGCGCAAAGGACAGAATATTTTAGAGAACCATGATCGCCTAGGCCCTGAAGTATTGTGACACAGAGAAGAAGATCAATCCATTTCACGGAGAATTTTATTGTTTGTTTCTTATTATTATTCCTAGAATACTGTTGTTATATCTGGTCAGATGCCCCTGCAGTTGATCTCAATGTTCTCGACAGGCTCCAAAGGAGAATCTGTAATGGGACCTGGCAACTTGACTCCAGCCACTTTCTCACCGTCAGGATGTGGCTTCCCTCTGTCTCTTCTACAAATAGTTTTATGGCTTCTGCTCCGACGAACTTCGGTTACTGGTACCCTGTCCTCAAGAATTTTCTCGTGCAACCAGACTGGCAATAAGATCCCACCCATTTACAGTTAGATCAACCAAATGCAGCTGAGAATTCTACTCCATCAGCTTCTTTTCTCGTACTTCCCACCTGTGGAACTCCCTTTCGTATACTTGCTTTCCTGAGGGCTACAACATCCAGGAATTTAAATGCAATGTCAATTCCCATCTCTTATCCACTCGTCTCCAGTCCTTCCGTCATCCTTTCTTGATGTATCTTGTATCTTGTTTTTTTCCTTTCTCTCTACTTTTGCAACTGTCTTCACACCTGTGTTTCCATCTTTCTCTTGCCCTTTCTCTGACACCCCCTGTAACTAGTTCGCCTTTCTCTTCACACTCCTCCTGCCTAATCTTTTACTCTCTTATGTAGACCCCTGTGCATCAGTGGCGGTACCGCCTTGCTTGGGGTGAAACGATTAAAAACAACAACAACAAACCCACTGAAACGCGACAATTCTCTCTTTCTTCTGTCTGTTGGGCACCACGACGTGGCGTAAAGATAACAATCTTGACTCGCTAGAATCATTACAATTGAGTAGTGAATTCGATCTCTACTGCGACATACTTTCGACCTTGTGCCACATCTAAGATGCGCTTAGAAAATCACCTTACACCTGTCTGCCCATCACTGTTCTTACATAGCTCGACGTTAAAAGACCTACCCACCGACAAATTCGAAGCCTTTATACATATTTAGAAATTGCGTGTCTCTGGCTAGTTTTATATGGTATCTCAGTCCGCACATGAGCGTTTCAAAATTGTAAATGGCGGAATGGAGGCTTTCTGACCTTTTGATCCTGGTAGATGCGTTGAATGTTCGTCACACATGTATTCCATGTGATTGTAAAGCGTTCATGTTTCATTTGGCGTCACTATTTCTTACAAACAAAACATAAAATGTTTACAGCATTTATGCAGCGAATCGCACATGGAAATATACTTCAGTAGTTTCCACTTTTTTATGTGTGCTAAATGAAAGCGACGAGCATAATGCAATGACCTAGCGTCGCAAATTTTTGATTGGAACACGAAACTGAATCGGCCATACGTAACCTGATAGTTTTTTCAATTACAAATGGGTCTGTGCAGTCAAAGATGACGGCAAAATATTTATATCGATTCGTCATCTGAAATGACGGCAACATATATATTGATGTACCTACTATCGAGTATCTTACATTACGACATAAAAGAGAAAAAAATAATAAAATCATCCAAACCCATGAGTGGGTAAATTATATATATATATATATATATATATATATATATATATATATATAAGAAAAATTAAGACAGACGCGTTATTTCATGGTAATTCGGAAGTATATGGCCTATTTCAGGCAAGCCATCTTCAGCTTCCGAATTAAGTAAATTCACAGAAATAAACAATGATATATGACACGGAGGCTATTTCCAGGGTTCTGGGTACGTTACCAGGATTTATCAGTGTGAATATATAATATCAGTCATTTAATTGCCATATGTGATACACACTTAGACTATCATGTCCCGAAAGAGACATGTCTGACTGGATAGAAGATTATCCCACAGTAGGTTACCATTACTTTCTGCGGTAGACTGGTTGCCACCTAAGGCTATAAATCCCAATTTGTCCTGTCATTTAACTGAAATTAGAACTTTTTCTCCCAGATTTCTTGTCCCGAGCCGAAATCCAGTGCACCACAACGCACATCCTATAGAATATACGCAGATGATATTGTATTGATGGCAGACATAAAAGAAAAACTTCAGGGCGTCCTAGACGAGATAGTTAAGGAGAACGAGAAGAAGAAAGTAACCATCAACTGTAAAAAGACAAAATGCATATCTGACACTAAGGGAAAACTCCCAGAATGCAAACTACAAGTTGGAGATGACAAAATCAAAGACGTACAACTAAATATCAAAATAGTATATTGGCACAGGTTGGAAAATGTGGCACTGAAAACCGAACGCACTCTGGAGTAGCAAAAGTTGCCTTTCAAATGCAAAGCAAGGTATTAAGAAAGAGAAAAATTTCTTAGAAACAAAGAAATGATTGATAAACTCTACGTAATAGTAATCCTCTTATATAGCGTCGTGAATACTGGACGATCTCATCAAAGATGAAGAAAACGTTTCAGACAACAAAATGTGGTTGTACAGAATGATGCTAAGAATGCTTGGTACATAGCACATATGCTTAAGAAAATTTTAAAAAGACATAATCAGAAAGTGAGAGTGGAAATTTCTTGATGGAAAGAGTGGCTTCGGAGACTTTGATACTTACAGGCATATCGAAGACGGGAAGTGATGGTTTCTGGTCCCTTATCTGATCAGCTTTTTTGAATGAGTAACGGAATGGGGTGGAAGGAATGGTAAATAGCAAACTTTATTAAACACTGCAAGTGGCAGGAAGCTATGGAGAGCTATGATTGTCCACATCACGAAGAGACATGACACATAGAATAAGAAATTCACTCATGTAATCGTTGTGGTGCAGTGGATATCGGCTCGGAATGAGAAATCGGAGATAAAGAGATCAGAAACTTTCCAACAAAATAAAAGCTAATTTTGACAATACGATTGATACGTTGTGATAATGAAAAAGGATGACTGACTAAAGAAATTAAAAGAACTTATGTAACAATTAGTTATCCAAGATTCATTTGAATGAGACAAAACATGTGCAAATTCTTATCTCATGTCTGTGACCTCACAGGTCGGAGTACAGCTGAATGCAATCGTGTACTTTATTAGAAAAAATGTGATCCATGAATTTTATTCAGCAATGTGGACAATATAGAAAGTTTTAACGCCCAAACAGATTAGCTAGAATAATAAACAGATTATACAAAAGATAGATTCTGAAAGTATTTGTAAGCAACAATCTCGAAGAATTCTGGTAAGGAAATCGAAGAGGATTTTGATGAGATTTTTGATGAGATGTGTTGTGGTGCAACTCGAAATAAAAAAATCGGAGAGCCAAGTTCGAATTCTAGTTGAATTCGTTGCATTCACTTACGCGCAAAAACCCTTGGGAAAGGTATTCCTATATGAATATTCTCTCCAGCTATGGGTTAAGTAACATCACAGATTGGGTTCTACAGCCTTGGTTGGCAACCAGTCTACCGTAGAAAGTTATGTCAACGTACTGCGGAAAAATCTTCGGTTCAGTCAGTCATGTCTCTTTCGGGCGTGTATCACGTATAGCACTTAACTGACTGACTGAATATCATCATGGTCGAAGAGAAAAAGAAATTAAAGATTTTTGCGAGTGATATTAATGCAAAAGTTGGGAAATTTAAAAAAGAAAGAATCTAATGTAGGTACATTTGGAATAGGAAGGAGAGACGTGCAATGTTCATTTCTCAGGGGGATGCAAAAATGAAAAGTACGTAATTTTTTTCATACACGAAAACATCTTGAAGAGTAAAGTCTGGCTTTAATACTAAGCTCAATAGAACGAGTCTCAAAAAGAAAGTATCTGTTAATTATATCAGAAAGAACAACTAGGACTTCAGATAAATATAAAAAACAGATTTCAAACTTTGTAGAATATAAAAAAATAACATAGAAAATATGAATAGTGAATTGGTGATTATAATTCAGGAAACAGCAGAGATAACCAGGAAAGCAAATAAGCAAATAATAACTATAATTCAGGAAACAGCAGAGATAACCAGGAAAGCAAATAAGCAAATAATAACTATAATTCAGGAAACAGCAGAGATAACCAGGAAAGCAAATAAGAAAATAATAACTATAATTCAGGAAACAGCAGAGATAACCAGGAAAGCAAATAAGCAAATAATAACCATAATTCAGGAAACAGCAGAGATAACCTGGAAAGCAAATAAGCAAATAATAACTATAATTCAGGAAACACAGATAACCTGGAAAGAAATAAGAAATAAAACCAATTGGAAACAACCAGAGATAACCGGAAAGCAAATAAGCAAATAATAACCATAATTCAGGAAACAGCAGAGATAACCTGGAAAGCAAATAAGCAAATAATAACTATAATTCAGGAAACAGCAGAGATAACCAGGAAAGCAAATAAGCAAATAATAACCATAATTCAGGAAACAGCAGAGATAACCAGGAAAGCAAATAAGCAAATAATAACTATAATTCAGGAAACAGCAGAGATAACCAGGAAAGCAAATAAGCAAATAATAACTATAATTCAGGAAACAGCAGAGATAACCAGGAAAGCAAATAAGAAAATAATAACTATAATTCAGGAAACAGCAGAGATAACCAGGAAAGCAAATAAGCAAATAATAACCATAATTCAGGAAACAGCAGAGATAACCTGGAAAGCAAATAAGCAAATAATAACTATAATTCAGGAAACAGCAGAGATAACCAGGAAAGCAAATAAGCAAATAATAACTATAATTCAGGAAACAGCAGAGATAACCTGGAAAGCAAATAAGCAAATAATAACTATAATTCAGGAAACAGCAGAGATAACCTGGAAAGCAAATAAGCAAATAATAACTATAATTCAGGAAACAGCAGAGATAACCTGGAAAGCAAATAAGCAAATGATAATTATAATTCAGGAAACAGCAGAGACAACCTCGAAAGCAAATAAGCAAATAATGACTATAATTCAGGAAACAGCAGAGATAACCTCGAAAGCAAATAAACAAATAATAATTATAATTCAGGAAACAGCAGAGATAACCTGGAAACCAAATAAGCAAATAATAGCTATAATTCAGGAAACAGCAGAGATAACCTCGAAAGCAAATAAGCAATTGATAATTATAATTCAGGAAACAGCAGAGATAACCTGGAAAGCAAATAAGCAAATAATAACTATAATTCAGGAAACAGCAGAGATAACCTGGAAAGCAAATAAGCAAATGATAATTATAATTCAGGAAACAGCAGAGATAACCTCGAAAGCAAATAAGCAAATAATGACTATAATTCAGGAAACAGCAGAGATAACCTCGAAAGCAAATAAACAAATAATAATTATAATTCAGGAAACAGCAGAGATAACCTGGAAACCAAATAAGCAAAAAATAGCTATAATTCAGGAAACAGCAGAGATAACCTGGAAAGCAAATAAGCAATTGATAATTATAATTCAGGAAACAGCAGAGATAACCTGGAAAGCAAATAAGCAAATAATAACTATAATTCAGGAAACAGCAGAGATAACCTGGAAAGCAAATAAGCAAATAATAACTATAATTCAGGAAACAGCAGAGATAACCTGGAAAGCAAATAAGCAAATAATAACTATAATTCAGGAAACAGCAGAGATAACCTGGAAAGCAAATAAGCAAATGATAATTATAATTCAGGAAACAGCAGAGATAACCTCGAAAGCAAATAAGCAAATAATGACTATAATTCAGGAAACAGCAGAGATAACCTCGAAAGCAAATAAACAAATAATAATTATAATTCAGGAAACAGCAGAGATAACCTGGAAACCAAATAAGCAAAAAATAGCTATAATTCAGGAAACAGCAGAGATAACCTGGAAAGCAAATAAGCAATTGATAATTATAATTCAGGAAACAGCAGAGATAACCTGGAAACCAAATAAGCAAAAAATAGCTATAATTCAGGAAACAGCAGAGATAACCTGGAAAGCAAATAAGCAATTGATAATTATAATTCAGGAAACAGCAGAGATAACCTGGAAAGCAAATAAGCAAATAATAACTATAATTCATGAAACAGCAGAGATAACCTGGAAAGCAAATAAACAAATAATAACTATAATTCAGGAAACAGCAGAGATAACCTGGAAAGCAAATAAGCAAAGAATGACAATAATTCAGGAAACAGCAGAGATAACCTGGAAAGCAAATAAGCAAATAATGTCTATAATTCAGGAAACAGCAGAAATAACCAGGAAAGCAAATAAGCAAATAATGACTATAACTCAGGAAACAGCAGAAATAACCAGGAAAGTAAATAAGCAAATAAGCAAATAATGACTATAACTCAGGAAACAGCAGAGATAACCAGGAAAGCAAATAAGCAAATAATAACTATAATTCAGGAAACAGCAGAGATAACCAGGAAAGCAAATAAGCAAATAATAATTATAATTCAGGAAACAGCAGAGATAACCTGGAAAGCAAATAAGCAAATAATAACTATAATTCATGAAACACAGAGATAACCTGGAAAGCAAATAAGCAAATAATAACTATAATTCAGGAAACAGCAGAGATAACCTGGAAAGCAAATAAGCAAAGAATGACAATAATTCAGGAAACAGCAGAGATAACCTGGAAAGCAAATAAGCAAATAATGTCTATAATTCAGGAAACAGCAGAAATAACCAGGAAAGCAAAAAAGCAAATAATGACTATAACTCAGGAAACAGCAGAGATAACCAGGAAAGTAAATAAGCAAATAAGCAAATAATGACTATAACTCAGGAAACAGCAGAGATAACCAGGAAAGCAAATAAGCAAATAATGACTATAATTCAGGAAACAGCAGAGATAACCAGGAAAGCAAATAAGCAAATAATGGCTATAATTCAGGAAACAGCAGAGGTAACCAGGAAAGCGAATAAGTAAATAATGACTATAATTCAGGAAACAGCAGAAATTACCTGGAAACAAATGAAAATGACAACAACAAAGGAAAAGTTATAAAGAAGAAAAATATAGTCGTAATTTCGAAGTGAGATAAAATTTAACATGCAAAATTTAAATACGTAAAACCAAAAAACACAAAACTGAAAGCACCAAAATGAAAATTAAATTGAAGAGTGGAATCTATTGTAAAAGAGAAAACCTTGAAACATGCTCAATCCGCAGTCGACATAAATACGCAGAAAATATCAAAGAAGTACCTAAATGTAAGGAAATATATTTAGAATGTCCAAGACCAACTTGTATGCTTAGAAAATAAACATATCAAAAATCGTTATTTCATCAGATACTAGTAATATTCTTGAGATTAAATTAGGTTTAAGTTTCAAAATGTGGTAAATTTTCGTTGTAAGACCCGATGCTTTTCCCCTTCAAATTTATCCAAAATAGCATTATCTCTGTGTAAATGTATATGCTGAACTCAAATCAACTGCTAGTTATTGAAGAAACTTACCTTTTTTTTTTTATATATAAATGTCCATAAAAAACGAACTATATCTTGCGCTTTTTCTCTCCCGTAACTCTCACGAAGTCATGTAATTAACTGCAGATTGACGTACTGCGTAATGCAACGAATTTTGACATATTTTTGGTCAATTTTTTTTTCATTTACTGATACTTCCGGCGATGTAATGCGCTATTGTATTTCTACGCTTATTACTCTCATAACAGGAAGTACATCGTCGGAAATTTCAGTAAAGGAAGAAAATCGACCAAAATTCAACAAAAAATTCTGCCTTCGTAGAACGTCATTCTGCAGTTTATTACATTACTTCGTGAGAGTTACGGGAGAGAAAAAGTGCGAGATATAGTTCGTTTTTTTTATGGACTTTCAAAGCAAAAAAGGTAAGTTTCTTTAATAACTAACAGTTGATTTGAGTTCAGCATATACATTTGCACATAAATAATGCTATTTTGGATAAATGTGAAGGGGGAAAAGCCGTTGGCACCTAAAACGAACATTTACCCAAAATGTGAAACAAAGAAAAGCACCAGATGAAGATGCCACAGTAACAGACCTTTTGAAAAACACAGAAGAAAATTTCCTTGGTGTATTTGGTCTGCCTTTCCTCTTTTATACAAGTTTCACTAAAAACGATTGACAAGGTACTTCAGTTAAATTTTTTATTTAATTATTCTTCAGTTCTTATAATTTCTTCTTTTCTTCTTTTCTGGACATAAATTATGTAGATATTGTCCAAATGTTCTGTATACTCAAAACTACCGAAAAAGAATAAAGGGAAATTTTAAATTGTCAGTAGATGAGCTGATGTAGTTAATACATACGTAGTTTTGATCCTGCGTATGACGATAAACTGCATCCGGCAGCAGTACCTCTAATTGCAAGGTTTTGGAAAGCATTGAACCACCTTTTAATTGATTCTGTTCCTAGGTTCACACTGACCCGAGATGCTAGCACCTGTTAGGTTCCCAGCGATGGTCAAATAATTAACCCCCAAATTGAGGTGAAAAAACTATGAAAGCATGAAATAATTTTTTATATTAAAAATGCCAGCAATACATTAAAATAAGAATCAAATTACCAGTAATATATTTTGAAAAGAAAATACAAAAACAAATTACAGGCAATATATTTTTGAAAATATAATTTCACCAATGCACTTAGCTCTCGACAAAAACCCTCGTTACAAAACTACATCAATGAAACTTGATGTACAAACTGAATTCTTACTAAGAATACATACTCTGTTCATACGAACCTATCTTAAAATATCTTGCCGACATTAGATAACCTTTTGAAGTTGATATACAGTAAAAAAACACAAGGCAAAAGAAATCAATGAAACTGGAATTTTGATAGAAGCCTTTTTTTACCAAAAAATGCGTCGATGAAACCTGATGTAGAAACTGATATGAATCTACCGTAAAAACCCTGTCGGAATTAAATGACCAATCGACGCTGAAATGTCATAAATCAAAACAAACCAAACCAAACCAGACCTAAAATGGATTATTATAAAAAATTATAACACATCATTGATGATCTGTCTAAATTTACAAATTAAAAGCGCACCGAATACTCTAAAAACGTCTGTCAACAAACTTATAATATCAAATGTTGATGTCGGATACTTGAAAATGAACAAAATCATTGGAGATTATCAATCAGTATATCTATATAAAAATGTCAAAGTACATAAACCCGAATATCCAATAGGGACCATCAAATGTTTCAAGAATGTATCTCTAACAAACTAAATAATACCTACATTGGACATATACTAACTCGTTTTCGCGGAGACTTACATTGCACTTAAATGAAAATTCTAACATATTCCGACATTTAAAACACCACGGCTATCAACACACACTTCTTAGGAAAACACTTGTTGAAAATACGCATATACTTAGACAAGAAAATAATAAAAGAAAACTTAAAATTCTAGAAGATATCTACATCAAACAGTTTAAACCTAGCCTAAATAAAATAAATTTCGACACCTCTACTAACATACTTCAATGCCTATAATCGACGGGAGAGGTCATAGTTATTATACTTACCCCCTACACCATAGTAGCAGCAGTTCCCAGACCAATCCCTCATGCCACTATACACTCAATTGAACAAAAAAATCACTACCACCATTCCTTCTCGGCCTACAGCCATGTGCGACACAAAAAATGGACCTCTCTAATTTTCTCTGTATAACTCCACTCTGTTAATAATAATTTAAATGTTCTATGTTCACTGAACATTAAATGTTCATCCTTTGATAATGGCTTATGTAAGCCGAAAGCTCAAACCTGATAAAAAAATCAACAATTATTGCAATTTCTTGTCGTCTTTCCATGACAACACTATCAAGCTAATCAGATCATACGAACGGATCTTACACAAAATAAATAGACAGAACTTGTCTATTTTATTCAATGAAACCTGTATTAATGAAAAAAAATGCTGCCAAAATACACACAATATATATATATATATATATATATATATATATATATATATATATATATAAGAAAAAAATTAGGCAGACACGTTATATCATGGTAAATCGGAAGTATAGGCCTATATGTATGAATGTGTGTGTATATTCGCCGAATTGATGTAATGATGTATTTTTCTTAAATTTTCTCTTTTAAGGGAGCAATCTTTATTTTTATTCTTGTTTTTTTCGGGGTCTTTGTTTGTGAATTTCATTCGTCTTAAATCTTCTGTACCATAAAGACGGAAGCAGATGTTGGTTCACCTGAAATAGGCCATGCTTCAGATTTAACATGAAATAACGTGTTTGCCTATTTTTTTTTTAAATATTTGCTCTATATGTATTTATATACATATATATTTAGAGCTCTCTTAGAGAGTTATCCTACCACTGTATGTACAGGATACTCCTTTGGATTTTTCTATATCTACACCGCATGCTTATATATATATATATATAGTGATTAATTGTGATAATGTTTAGCAGGAAGGTTGTGTGTTAGTGGTTTTACTGATAAAATGTATTTTGGTAAACAGT
This sequence comes from Ascarosepion bandense, assembly GCA_037127315.1. Lineage (NCBI taxonomy): Eukaryota > Metazoa > Mollusca > Cephalopoda > Sepiida > Sepiidae > Ascarosepion > Ascarosepion bandense. Next base: position 6,452,597 of record JBBBDQ010000192.1, read on the forward strand.
TTTTTTAATCGAAAAGTGCCCGATATCAAGGTGGATATAGAGCGTTGAAAAGTACAAAGAGTTTGTCACTTTAATACAACAGGTTCAGGCCGACTTAACGACGCGCACATACACGCACACACGTACATACACACACATCCCCGTTGTAGACATATACTCTGGCACATCTGTGTTTCTTCAGCAATCGTAAAGCCAATCCCCGTCTTATACTGTCTTAGTGTATCAAACGCTTGAATCGTCTCTTCAAGACGATATAATCACCTCGACAAATCATCCTTGGTGGGATTCGAACTCGGGTCTCATAATAAAACACATACTGTTCTAACTACTCTTCCTCGCACCAGCCTATATCGTGTTAATATGTGTTTGGAATATATGTGTGTTTAATATTCATCCAGATATGTTTGCCTGCATATATGTGAATGTGTATATGCAAGTATTCGCATATGGATTTCTCTCTCTCTCTCTCTCTCTCTCTCTTTCTCTCTCTCTCTGTGTGTGTGTGTGTGTGTGTGTGTGTGTGTGTGTGTGTGTAAATATTTGTTTCAAATTCCTTGCACGGCAATGTGTTTCGGAAACCCAGTCAATTCCGAGGTGACATGTTTACGTGGAATAACGTCATGTAACGTCATGTAACGCTAATGTTACGTCATTCAAACGTCCTCCTCTCACTTACCTGATTGCTTATCGCCCTATTCCTCCTCCAACTGATCTCCTTCTCTTACTCCTCAACCTCCTACCCACATTTTAAGCTGAATACACGTAACCACCTTCCACTTCTACTTATTCACATTGCTTTTGGCTTGCTCTGTGTGTGTGTTTCTTTTTCGTTCAACATCCACCAACATCCCCGATGCAAAAACCAGTGCTCGCCCATAATCGTTGCAACAGCTGCAGGAGGTGGAGGAGAAGGAGGAGAAAAGGACCCAAGTTTTGTTTTGTTCTCGTGACAGAGTTATATGATATCCACCAAGTTGAAAAGATGCGGGTGACTCCCCCACACTTCACTTTAAAAAAAAAGAGAAATGAATGAAACAGAACATTTTAAGCGAAAAAAAAAAACCATAGGAAAAATAAAATAATATTAAGAAACAATAAAAAACAAACTAGTAGAAGGTAGTCGAAAGAAAAGATCACAAAAAACAGTTTGACGCACAAAGAAAATAATTTTAATCCTTTTCAAATAGGAAAGACTATTTGTCAATCTGGAGAAATTGGATGAAGCGACACAAATACATGCACGCACATGCACACAGAGTCGCCCAGGCGCACGCACGAGCGCACACACACACACACACAAAAGCAGATATGTACACGATTATAAAAGCGCACAAACATGCATAAAATTCACACAGACATATATATATAATATAATATAATAGGTCAGATTTAAATTAAATTAGACCAGTAAACAGTTGTATTAAAAAGTGCTAAAAACATGTTTGAAGGAAGATGAAGATTTAATGTTATAAATTTAGGAAGGGAAAATTACCCGGTTAGGCGACCATGGTTTCGACCATTTTGGTTTCGTCAGGCGATTTGTTATGGAACAAATCACTTGGCGAAACCGAAAAGACATTTCTCTACCTATATATATTGCTGGAAAAAGAGCTGGAAACATTTGCACAACAGTGAATACTAAAAAATTCTTCGCTTGAAATTGGTCAGATTTTAAGTAATTTTCCAGCATCTACTCGTTTGTGGATGCATAAATGTGCATTTTAATATTAAATAATTAATAATTGTTCATTAGTTTGGCGACTCCTGGTCAAAATGAAGGGACAAAACTGAGTGATATTTGTACTAAAACGGTTGTTTTGTTCTGTAGGCTTTTTCGGTCGGAATGAAAAAAAAAACTGCTTGCTTTGTTTTTACTTTTTAGTATTAAAACCTCTAATCTGTGTAGGACTTGAAATTCGTCAACAACAGTAGATCCCGTTCGCTTATCGCATAGCGCCATTAATGCCTTTGCAATCATTGGTGATATTATGTATGAGTCCAGTTTTAGGTTTATCATCGGGAAATATGAAATCAGCGCTGATATTCTTCTGCGGTCGAGTGGTAAGATCTCGGTATGTGAGAGTCGCAGCTTCGAATCCTGTCGGAAGATAGATATTTTCCTAACAAGATTTCTCTAATATTCAGGCCGGTGGATATATATAAATATACTGTTTAAATTTATATATATATATATATATATACCATCCTCCTATGTATTGAATACTGTTGTCATATTTGGTCGGACGTCCCTGCTAGGGCCTTCTCGACAGCCTTCAGAGGAGAATCTGTAATGTGATCAGTTCCGACCTGGAGGCTCGACTCCAGTCATTTTCTCACCGACGTGATGTGGCTTCCCTCTGTCTCTCCTACAAATATTTTCATTGATTCTGCTCCGACATGCTTAGCTCACTGGTGCCCCGTCTACAAGAATTTACCCAAGCAACCAGACTGGCAAAAAAGTATCACCCTTTTACAATTAAAACAACCAAATGCAGCCACCACTTCTACTCCATGAGCTTCTTTACTCGCTCTTCCTGCCTGTTGAACTTCCTTCCATGTACCTACTTCTCTGATAACTACAATCTCCAAGAGTTTAAATGCAATGTCAATCCCCTTGACTCCAGTCCTTCTCTTATCATTTCCCCAACACTCCTTGTAGCTTGTTCTCCCTTTTTACTCTACTCTCACAACTCTCTTTACACCAGTATTCCAATCTATCTCTTTCCCTTTCTCTGATACTCTCTGTAACCGGTTCTCTTTCTATTCGCTCTCCGCCTATGTAAACGTTCACTCTCCTCTTATGTAGCTCCCTGCGCACCAGTGGCGGTACTGCCTTGCTTGGGGTGAAACGATTTAAAAAATATGGGTAACTAGTGCAAAAAATGGCTTGTAAAATTTATCGCCTCTAAAAACACAACTATTTTCATTTAATCTCCATAGATGACTATTTCTGCCTTCCATCACAATGGCTGAAACTAAGTTCTAGTGGAAAAACTCTTTGTATTTTGGTGGGATCACGTTTTATATATACACGGAGAGATTATACTGAATCAATTACGTGATCTGTAAGTGGAAAGTTGCTTCTTTGCGTCGTGCGAGACAGTTTTTCTCGTCAGAATCCATTATGCATATTTATGTATCTACCATTCGCCTGTGCATTAAATATTGCTGATATATTTGCTCTGGTATTCCTGCTGCATATCACAAAATTCTTTATAAAATTTAAATTAGAATGTGTAATGTTGTAGGTCTTGACATAGCAACTCGATTTTAGTAACTTTCCACCGTCATGACGTGGTTTCCCTCAGTCATAATTAGAAATATTTTCGTTGCAATTAATGTAATGTGCTTCCCTTCTTGCTTCCCAACTGTATAAATTAAAACGAATACTGGATTGGAAACAAGGTCTCACTGTTTTACTGTTGAAATAGCTAAATATAACCGTAAGTTCTATTTTAATAGCTATTTTCTCGAACTTCTCAGTTGTGTATCTCTTTTACTGTTTCTTGTTATCACCAACAATCTTCCTAAATCTCAACCTCAATCGTCATTTTTTGTCTTCCTTATTTTCTTTCTCTTCATTAAAATTTTCTCTTTTTTTTTTTTTGTTCCCAATAACTTGCCTCTTATTAGCCTTATTGCCTTGCTTGGCGGAAATGATATATATATATATATATATGGTATTGAATTATAATGCTGCTTATTGTCAAAATTGTTGATTTTTCTGTAGTTTACTGATAGAGAGACATATTTGGTGAGCAAGATTTTTGTCATAAAGTGCTCGATATTGTAATATATTTCTATGACCCGGCAGAAATATGATTGACATCAAACGTAGAAAATATAAACAGTAACCGACAAAAGTATGATTGATATCAAAGACAGCCGGCTTGAAAGGAAGGTAATAGCCAGCGAAGAGGATTGACAGATGTTCCTGGCCATAGATGACACAATTAAGTGAAAACCCGAGAATGCGTGGAAATTTCAGCTTATAGAATTCCGGAGTTTTTTTGGCTGAAAGCAGAATACCGAGAGAAAGCAGAGAAAACAAAAGAAGACAAGACAACTTCCGCAAATCAACGACTACCAGCAGCTCCTTCGTATGTGTGCGATTCTCTCTGACTACATCCTTCTCCACACAACCGTCACTAATTTGCTGTTATTTTTTCTTGAAAAAAAATTCATAACAAATATGGTTGCCGTCTTCGAGGACGCTAGATGTGGTAACAAACGATATTAAAGAAAGTTTAATGGTTTTTTGTTTTACATTTTGTGTACTCTGCTCTAGTGTTTATTCAAAAAAATGTAGTTTAAAAAAAATTTAAGATTGAACAGCATACTTTTTCTAATTTCGTGCAGAGTCTGACCATGGAATTAACGAATATGGCTTGTTCGAACGCATTACGCAGGACAGAGGGTGCATGCATGAGAGTTGGCGGGGGAAAAAGAGTTGGTGATGGAAATGAAGTTTTTGCAAAGCCAAGATATATTTTCGACCTCTCCCAGTTCTTGAATGGTATTTTGATAGTTTCGAGTAGATAAAAAAACCCACATAACCTACATAAACACGGTCTTGGGTAGTTTTCTCAAGTTAAAAGAAACTCTGTGTGAGTTTTTTCCTGCACTTCAAAATTGGTAATTAATTTAGAGTACTATAATAACCACCGTAAGAAAGGGAAGTTAGCCATACACTAGCATATATGCTGTAAGATATTAGATAAGAAGACTGCGGGAGAAACGAGGAACGCTTGCGATAATGAGTTAGATTAGTTCCTTTGTAAAAATGCCTGCGGAAGTTGTAGTCCGTGTTAAAAAAAACATTTTTTTAAGTTAAATAGTATTTAGAGTGTGACGAACCCATTGTTTAGATTAAGTTAATCTGAACCTTAGATGATACGACTAATCCTCCAAACAAACCGCATGCCCATCATCAACAGATACAATCAGGCCTTCAGGTAATTTTCTTCGTTTGTTGTTGTTGTTCATGGGTGAGATTTTGAACTGCAGACAATGGCAGACTTCTCTGTTCAAACATTGTATGAGTGAAATTAAGGGAACTACGTGTGTGTCGTTGAACTCGACCAGTGGTTCACATAGTGTATTCGAAGGTCATTTACCTGATGTCATTTGTAAATTGGGGCGCATTTACTGCCTTTGATCGTACATAGAGTTGTCTAGTGGCATGACACAACGCGGAGAATAACAAACTTTTGAAACATTACAGAACTTTCTTGTGACGTGTGTGTTTTTAACAAAAGAAAAAAGGTAAACGGACTTTTAAAGTCTTACATAAATAAAAAATGATAAAATCTCTCATTTTTCTTTTCCAGTGCATCGTGCATTACTATTTTTTTGTTTAAAGACTTTCTTCAGGATATCACAAACGAGTTGGTTAATGGCGCAAAGTCAATAACATCTCACTAAAAAGCGAAGGATACCTGAATCAAATCAGCTCTCTAGTTGGCCAGTATGAGACCCAGAGTGGATTGAATTAGCGCTCAAATGAACGAATAAATAAATGAAAAAAATGAATATAGAAACAAAAGGGAACGTTAAAAAGCAGAGTTAGCATCCAGCTGAAAAGGCAGGATGCCACAGTGGCAAAAGATGCTATAAATCAGCTACTATAGATATGATTAGAGTCTGAGACGTGCAGAAAACTTCGGAAGTTGATAAAAATACTCGCAAGATAAATTTTCTTATGGATATAAGTTATGTAATCACGCGTCTCGGAAGGGTAATTTTCTAAGTGTGGCTTAGATGTAACATAAGGCCAAAATTTTAGAGCACCTCGTGAGGATCGGGCTCACCGCTCAGACGTAACTTTTCTAGTGCTAACTATTACACCACGTCGTGGTGCGCAACGCGTCTCAGAATGCGTTGACGAATGACATACTCAGTGGAAGTTGAAAAAAGAAAAGAAAGAGAAGAAAAAAATTATGCAAATCGCGTTCTAGCCTGATTCATTATTATATTTAACTTAAGTGATTAACGTAGAATTTACATTATGGAAAGAGTCTTTTGCATGGATTAAATAACGAAGAAACATGCGCACAACTGCAGGAAGTAGAGAGGAGAGTTTCACTTTTGATATTAATAATTTAGTATTACTTTTGCTTGCATGTATCATTCTGTTCTATTGATTAATTTTAAGTCCTCATGCAATGTAATAGCAAGAAAGAGAGAAATGCGAGGTTTGTTGGCTCACTAAGTATACTTTACATATTCGGCTCTGCTTAAGTATTGAGCGCTTTTTTGTTAGTTGATTACTCGTCTCGGGTTTTTTCTTTGGGCTACGTGCTGACTCGGTCCGAATTCCTTTGGGTGATGTTTATGTGCTTAGCTCTTTTTTTTTTACAAACAAGTTTTTCTTTCACGTAGATACGCGGAGGTTTTTTCGAAATGAGTATAGTTATAAGTTTGTGTTTATATATATATATATATATATATATATATATATATATATATATATATGTATGTGTGTGTGTGTGTGTGTGTGTGTGTGTGTGTGTTTGTGTGTGTGTGTATGTGTGTGTGTGTGTTTTATATATATATATCTAACATATATATATCCTATGTATATACAATTTATATATTACATATATGCAATATATATATATATATATATATATATATAAATTGCATATATAGTATATAAATTGCATATATATATATAGGATATATATTTATATACTAGCTATAAGCCCGGCCTTGCTTGGATATTTTTAATGGTTATGTTGAAATGGTAGTGCTTATTGAAAAAGCTCCGGTATGAATTTGCCATGACGCGTAAGCTAAAAAAAAATGCGAAGTAATTATTATTATTTTTTTTTTGTATTTGTAAAACGGGATTCAGGCTTGGCTAATTTTACCAATAAACGGGCATGATGTATATATAATTGGGAAAACGGGGGATTGCACTACAGGAGCCTGTAATATGATGGGATGACGTTTTGACGCAGATCAAGTGGATGCAGTATCACTGCACCTTGGAGAAAACGTTATTGTTATAGCATATGATAAGGTAGAAGTAAAAACCGATTTTTGTTGGCATACAACTAAGAATTTCAGAGAAATGAACAATCGTAAAAAGCAACATTTTTCTGTTAGTTTTTGCCGCACCCTGTGCGTCAATTGAAGTTTTTTTTCGCTTATCAAGGCATCAGATTTTGATCTACCAATGACTCGATTTTGATTGAGTTTGCGTGAAGCATCTTGAAGAAATGCATAAAAGTGCGAAGAAGACCACCTTAAATTATGTTTTCCGTTGATTTTTGACGAACCCTGTACGTTGATTCAAAAGATTTTGTGTTCATCAAACGTTCGGACATTGATTAACAAATTACTCGGTTTTGGTTGAATTTGCATAAGGCGTCTCGGAGGAGAAGAGTTCGTAAATTCTTAGCGTTTCGTGATTTTTGCCGTACACTGTAAATCAATTTTAAAAGTTTTTGCGTACATTGAAGTACATCGACATATGACCCAATTTGGGTTGAAATCGGACCAAGGGTTTCAGAGAAGTAAGGTTCGTTAGAATGGACACACACACACACACACACACACACACACACACACACACACACACACACATAACCATTATATATATATATAGATATGTATACACTTGTGAGTAGAAGTGTAGACTGGGTTAAAGAAATAATAGCATTGTGTTCAAAGCTGTGTAGAAAAGGTGCTGGGAAACTGCGCTATAATATTTCCCTATATAGTTATAGTAATTCATTGACATTACAAAAAAAAGAAGTTGTGGAGAGTCATTCCTAAATATGTCCTGAATGTACAGAATATAAAACAAATAATTAATGTAATACTTTGTTGGGACTAATTTTCAATCATTTGTCAATCTATCAAGAAAGTAAGGAAAAAGAAACAAGATAATTTATCCAGTTCATGGGATGATTGACAAATGATTTTTTGCTTTAGAAGGTGCCGAGTTGAAAGAACCCCTGGAGTACAAAACGGCTAGCATAGAATCATCACGCCAAGTTCAAATTTCAGCTTAGGTATCTTATGTTTATTTCCAAGAAATTCCCAGAGGAAACTCATTTAACAATTAACGTCGTACAACCTGGTGAATGTTATTTAAGTGAATGATAAACAGCGCCAATTCAACTACTCATTCTGTGAGAAATGTCACAAAGGGTCCATCATAGAACACATACGACCTACGATGTCATAGAATCCTTCTCCGCCTCTCCATTAATAATATTATGCATCTCGATGAAGAGGTGGTTGAGGTCATACTCTCACGTCACTGGTGTTATTGTTGTGGTGTTATCAGTTAGGAAATGTTGTTCTCCTAAATTGGTAGCCAATCAAGGCTCAAGAACTAAATCTGCCATGATATATAACCCATAACTTGGTTGACGTGCTGGATTCATAACTGTAACAAGTATTTGTGCGAAAGTGAATTCAATAAATGCACGCCAATTTCCCTTTCCGCGCCAATGATGGCCACTCCGAGTAACACTGCAAATGATTAACTGAGCCATCTTGTAGCATGGGCAGAATTAAAAGAAAAACTTATCGACTTAGACTGAATAAAAGGAGAAATTACAAATTACTAGAATTTTGTAACAATGACTGATACCTGAAGAAACCGGATTATACAATGACCGAAATGTTGTAAAAGTAAAAAAATTAAGATGGTGACATTAGTCTATACGATTACGGGTATACAGCAATTGTAATAATACTCAACAAGAATTTGAACTTAGTTCGCAGATTTTACTTTCCGTGCCCAGAACGACTACACTACAGACTGATCGCCAGTGCTTTAACTTTGTGTTAAAATAAAATCAAACAAAACTGATCAAATAATTGTCAATATTGAGAAGAGAGGAGAATTGCGGCTTCTTAGTATTTTAAAATCCAAAAGACTAAATAAAATGCAAGAATTAACAAATAGTGCTGTTGGTCGGTATTAAAGAGTAAACGTCTTAGAATTTCACCAATGGTCTGTAGCAAAAGAAATATTTGGTCAAACAGTGTGTTTTAAATAAAGTCCAGTTTAAAGATCCCGGATGTATTAAAACTGATAATCATTTCTTTATTATTATGTCATTTCACAAGTGCATCTGACATGCATTATATTGAATTTTTTAATGTCCATGCTACGATCAAACTGATTTTGCAAACGTTCTTATTTTTTAAGTAGCATTGTAAAATAATTGGGTATGCTTAAGTGTAAGTAGAAGGAATGCCCAACACAGTTTCGAATATGCAATAAAAAAATTAGGAAACAAACGGCAAAATAATACTAAAAAGGCGATATGCAAGACAAAAGTAGGCAAAGCAACTGGAATAAGGCAAACGGATCACAAATTATTGTTACCATACAAAATATACACAGTCACGTGATTGTAGAGTTTTAACTTCAGGACAAAAAAAAGAACGAAAATATGGTGGATGAGACAGAGAAGTGGTCTGTTATATTGACTAGAAATAAATCCGAGCGTGCATCTGTGCTATTTGTCTATAAATTTAGGAAGAGGGACATTTTTGAAGTTAAATCCTCCGTCTTGTAACCAATCCTACTAAGGAAAAATCTGCTACCGAGTCAATCATGTCTCGAAAGAGATATGATTGTCCAATTAACAGACTAACTTCATTCAAACGAAGGATATTTGAGGATTTGTTTTCGAAATCTCAAATATCAACTTTTTTCTTTGGTAATTCGTGGTTCTCATATATTACAGATATGTTAGACCGACTTATTACATAATTTGATGTTTCTTACTACTATAAACCTTGTATTTAGTAGTTACAGGTATTTGAATAGACAGAAATGTCTACTCAAACATGTTTAACCACTAAATTCATAATTTTGTTCTATTTAAAGTCAGAATATACTTTATATTGTAGAAATGTTTTTGAGTTAGTAATTATTTTAGTGATAGAACTCTTACTGATTAACCCATATCTGGGTAGAAAAGATATGTATAGACACTTCAGGGTATTTCCCTGTAATTGGAACTCGATTCTCCAGTTAACAATTCCATGCCATTATGTATTACACTAACCACACCTCCATGATTTCAACATCTGGTATTGCTAAACAGGTACTGACCAGACTCGACGTTGCTTAACTTCGGTGATCGAACGAGAATCGGTGATTCAACATAATGTGGCCGTAAGCCCCTAAAAATCGAGAAGTCTCGCTAAAGAAAATGTGTCTCCCGACAGGAATCAAATCTTTATTAATTTTTTCACCTAGGAAAACACTTTAAAGCTGTTTAGGCCACGGGGAGACCCAATGAAAAGGCCACAATTAATTATCCTAGTTTAGGAACGTATTTGTTTGGGATCGCTTGAAGTCTATATCTGCCAACTTTACTTCTCTACAAGAAATGTAAAGTCATTCTAAGTAGTTAATACATTTTTAATCCGACATTATTTCTTATTACTTTGAACGTTATATTTAGTAGGCACACGTATTTGAGTAGACGTCATGTTCTATAAACAGTAGAATTATTGCTTGCCGGCTTACTAAATAGAATGCGCCACCCGAAAGGAATCGATCCATTATTAAGTTCTGTATGTGTTGCCATTTAGGGTACTGGAAACCATCATGACAAATTAGGACTCACTTACTGTATTGTAGATACACACATCTTCCGTTGGGACAGTCGATATTTAACTTATTGAAAAATCAAACGAAAATGAACGCCTTACGCTCAAATAATCAATTAGAAGGTTCAACATATTAACACAGGAGATCTGTGAGTGCAGGATCTCTGTGGTTCAGTACACAAGGATAGGTACTAAATGGGATTTACGTGTAAGCAGAAGTGTACCACCTCTTAGAGAAAGTTTCTAGAATTCGAAAATGCAACAGATACACGCAGAAGGACGAATGCGAAGCCGGCCAAAATGTGTTAAAACTCGAAAAACGAGGGAATTTGTTCAAATACAATATAAAGATATATTCAATAAAAATAATAAATAATTTTAAACTTATCATAAAAAAGCAATCATCCGTTAATTATTTCAGATGCAAAGATAGATAGATAGATAGATAGAGAGATAGAGAGAGAGAGAGAGAAAGAGAGAGGGTTTTTGTTATCTAGGTACACCAAATATCCTTAACCAGAAAAAATGTGCTCATCTGATTTCAGCTCCAACACTTCCAGCTAAAAAGAAAAATAAATAAATAAAAAATCCCAAATCTATTTATCAGCGAATTCTCAAACGGAAGGAGAAGAAGAAAAAAAATGGTTGAAGCCTTTACACTCAGTTGAACAATTTTCGTTATCCGCCATTTTATTTTTATTATTTCCCCAACCTTTTGAATAATGGTGGGTTTGAAACAAACTAAATAAATAAATAAATAAATAAATAAATAAATAAAGAGTTTGACACCAAAGAAAAAAACGTTGGTGACAAGAAATGTGTTTTTTCCAAAAAGGCGAGGTTAGAAAAAGAAAAAAAAAATACTGTTTATAGTCTCTCTTTTAATTTGATTGTTTTTTGTTTTTTTACATCACTTCTTCCTTTTCCCTTATTTTCTTTCTCGTTCCTTTTTGTTTTTTTTTAATTGTTATTTTTGTTTGCATTTTTTGTATTTCCTGTTTCCATTTGTCTTCCAAAAACCTCTGATTAAAAAAATACTTTCTCCCACCGTTTCTTTGAGCTTATTTATTAAACGTCTTTTTCTTTCCATTTTTATTCTTTATTTTTGTTTTTCTTTTTACTTCTTCTCTAATTCTTTTTATTTTTTTATTACATTCTTGATGTATTCTATTCTTTTCTGACATTTATTTCTTTTCCGAAATATTTTTTATTTTCTTTTTTCTATTCTTTCTTTCTTTCTTTCTTTCTTTCTTTCTTTCTTTTCACCTATTCCTTATCTTTTAGTCGTTTTAATTTCCTTCTTTCCATCCACGATTTCTTTCGTCATGTTTTCTTCTTGATATTTTTCTGGCCATTGTCCTTCCTTCCTTACTTTATTCCTTTTATTTTTTTTATCTCACCCTATTAACATATTCCCTATCTCTTTTCCACGTTGCCCATTTGTCAATTTGGGCAAGGGGCACATTAAAAAAAACTTATTATTTGATATCTTTCAAACATTCTACGAAAAGTATCTGTGACATTTAGGATAACAGACATTTCACACAACTTCCCTTTTGTTCAGGACATGTGGAACGCTTCTGTGTATGGACAGCTCAACTTGCAATCCCCCCTATATTTCGAGGCGCACAAGTGATAATCACGAAAGAAAAGAAAACAATCAAACAAAAGCTACAACAGCGACTGCAAAACAAGAGAGTTTCTTCGTAGTTTGGATGAAGAACAAAAATTTTTCTTTTGAATTTATGATTGCCATATGCTGCCATTGACAGAACAATAACTCTACCTAACAAATTAGTGAATATATTTAATAATTTATGCGGGATGATCTAGTTGCATTATTCTAGTACTTTGTGTACTTATTTATTAAGCACAGTTCTTTTTAACTCAAATTATGAGAGTTGTATTAAAGATCGAATTCAAAACACTGTCAGCAAGAATGTGAGCAACCATTACACCAACAGGTATATACTAATGTTAGACATTTAACGTAAAGCTAAAAACAATGAAATCACAGTGAAGAGGGAACTCACTTTAGTAACAGGGGTTATAATATGAATCACACTGACAACTTCTTTATTAAGAACATTTAAAATTTATACGCCTATAAACCAACTCGCTGGGGCTTCTTGATTTTGTCTATCAGCAACTAAATTCTATACCCGATACACGCCTAGGCGATCATGTCTTTTTCAAGATACGACTAACTAGGCAGAAGACTTTCTCGTAGTAGGTTGCCATTTCATTCTGCGGTAGACTGGTTGCCAACTAAGACCATAGAACCCAATCTGTCCTGTATTTCAACCCATAGCTGGAAATAAAAGAGATGGATTCATACCTTTCCCAAAGATATTTGCGCGTGTGTGAACGCAACGAATTCAACTGGATTTCGAAATAGGCTTTCCAATTTCTCATTCCGAGCCAATATCCATTGCAACACAGTGCTCAGAAATCAGCATAGTACAGCTTCTATTCTAATTCATTTCCTCATTGACACATATTTAATTTATTCAAATGTTTAGTTTATCACTTATTTTGATTAAATATGTTTATCATGTCATTATGATTGTTTGTATAATTTTGTAATATATATATATATATATATATATACACACACACACACACACACACACACACACATATATATATATATATATATATATGAAATAAATAAATATCAATGAGAACGAAAAGTTAAAATTCCAAAACAGATCCTGTTAATATAATCTCATTAATATTAAAAATGATCCTGGTAGAGGAGTCGATGTAAATAGCGTTACCTATTTATAGAGACAAATATGTATATTTTCAAATAAAACTCCTAAAATTACACATGCCGTATGGCCATTTCAGCGAAGAAAAACCTCACTTCTTCAGCGGCAAAATTCATTTATTATGCAAATACAGTACAAAATTCATTTACCGGACATTTATTCAAAAAGAAATTCATACCCGGAAGTTACCGTGAAAGAAAAAAAAGATAATATCAGAAAGAAGAATGGGAGGGATGTTAGAAGAGAGAGTAGATTTTGTTAACGAAAAGGATTCAAGACGCCATCATTGCAGATGACTTTTAGATCACATTAGTGTTAAGAAATCAAAAATTAAGTGTGTTACAGAAAAGTAAAAGTAAAAAAGGAAAATGAAAAGAAGAGGAAAAAGAAAACAACGGGGTAGACAGGGAAAGAGTTAAAGTAGAGATGGTGGGTATTTAGTGTTTGTCCTATTGGAATAATATGTCACTGGCGACACTTGTGTTTGAACACGGATTGCCAGGGAGTAAAGATAGTCGACCTCGGTCCCAAGTAATTAGTACTACTGAGCTGCTAGGATCGTGTGACACATAGAATATATATATATATATATATATATATATATATGGGGGGGGTATAAAGTGATTACAAAGTGTAGAGTCCGAGAAAAATAAGTGTCTGACATTCTATTGTTTGAAGGCTTAATTATACTTATATCTATGATTTTACAAAGTGACTGTATTAAAGTAGAAATTATAAAGCTAACGCTTGGTTTTGTTGAACCTAATAAGGTTATTATAATTTTGAAATTCAGTCGTTTGTTTTCTTTATATATATATATATATATATATATATATATATATATATATATATATATATAAAAACTAGTCCAACCATTTGAATTCCACAAACCCCTAATTGACTGGATATGATAACAACTGTGTTGTTTCTAAATTTTCAATTTCTATGCATAACGATTCCTAACAGAAAAATATTTGACTGCCTCATGAGATACTAACAAGCAATACAGAAACACAACTCTTGTGTTACAGTCAACTATGTTTTAATACAAACACTTTATTAAAAATATTACTATAAATATTGCTCTTCTAAGTATCGAGCCCTGTTCAAAAAGTAAATTACTACGAACAGTGGACTGTTAACCCATACGCTCTCACACCCTGATTGAGCACTGTGGAGAAATGGTAGACTTTGAAAAAACAGTAGCTACTCTAGCATCTACGTATCGTTCATTCAGTAATTAATTAAACACTCTTAGTTACTGGCGCGTGTTTACATGGTATATTACATGCTAAAACTCTGTCTTTTTCTCCTAGCTCAAAGGTAGAATCGCCGACTGATGACAATTCGGTCGGGTTTCAATCCTGGCTAAAAGCAATCGGATGTCTAACTGTACTGATTGAGCTGTGAAACAGCTAATTGTACTGATGAGCTGTGAAACAACTGATCAGTACAGTTAGACATACGATTGCTTTGCAGTCTGAGGATGACTATACATATATATAGTTAAATAAAGAAGACAAAATGAAAACTGTATTTTTCTCGAGTAATGATAGTTTTTCCTCTTGTCTTCTTAATTTAACGATACTATTCTTAATCTCGGATTATAACTGAGTATATATGCATAATCGTTTCACCCCAAGCAATGCAATACTGCCACTGACGAAGAAAGTGTAAGAGAGAGGAGGGAGTCAAAGAGATAGAAGATAGCAATTAACGTTGCACGTAAACCTTTGGAGTTCGTAGCTATCAGAGAAGCAAGCATGGGGAAAGGAATTCCACAGGCTGGAAGTGCGAGAAAAGAAACTACTAGAGAAAAGGTGGCGGTTACATTTGCCTATTTCGACGGAAAAAGGGTGAGACATATTTGCCAATTCCAGTTGCACGAGTAAATTCGTGAGGGCGGGGCACTAGGGAATGAAACTGGTCAGAGCAGAAGCCGTGAAAATATTTGCAAAAAAACAGAGGGAAGCCACATCTCATATGTGAAAAAGGGCATGAAGTCGAGCCGCCAAATCAAAACCGATTACATTGCAGATCTTGCTTTGAATTATGCCTAAACCCCGAGATGAATAGCAGAAGCACCCGACTAGATATGGCAACAATATTCAATGTACGGACTAATGGTACGTTTTGAAATGTGTAAGATGAATTCTAACGAGAAAAACTTTCTGGCTCTTCACAGTGACCCATCCTTCTTAGCAGTAGATGTAGCTATTGATTTGACGTATTCATTACACTTGAGATAGACTGAAAGAGTGAGGCTGAGGAGGCGCAATATCTTCCTTTCAGGGAGACTAGCGTGATCCATACTGATAGAATGTCGGAAAGATTGTTTATAGTGGTTAAAGGTGAATAGCTTCGTTTTGGAAGCACCAAAATTTACGAGCCATTTCTTAACCCAATCCATCACAGATTGGCTGTCCTTTCCAAGAGCAGAGGGGAGATCTACTGTGTCAGCCCTGGTAGATTTCATATTGAGACGGGATTAGATTGTAGAGTCATCTGCATAGATGCATACTTGGGAACTGATTTACATCAGGAAAATCATTGATGAATATCAGGAAAAGCGCAGGACCTAGGATAGAGCCTTCAGAGACACCTGCGTTAACATGAAAGGATTTGAAAGCATGCACATAACAACCGTCATTGTACGATTTGACAGGAACAATTTGATTAATTCCAGTTATACCGAAGTCCTGTAGCTTGCATAGAAGGCCGCCATGCCAAACCCTGTCAAACGTTTACGAGATATCTAGGGCAACAGTCCGAGCTCCGCAGTTCTTATCAAGGGCCTAATGTATGTATGTATGTTTTCGGTGATGGTCTTTAGCATGTCAGCGGTAGACCTGGCGAAGTGGAAGCCATACTGCTTGTCAGAGAAGAACTTGTTGGATGTGAGATGTTGAATCATTTCAGTATTGATAAGAGCCTCGAACATTTTGCCCAAAAAGTGGTAAATGTCTTACAGGGTGATTATTAGAAGGGTCAGACAGCGCTTCAGAGTTTTTAAAAACAAGAACTACAGAGGAGGACTTCCAACAAGCAGAGAAATACCAATGCAATAGTTATAGAGTATGGAGAGGACAGAAGAGAAGACACAGGCACATGTATATATATGTCAACTGTGTGTGTATATATATATATATATATATATATATATATATATATGTTTAACAATGGAGACTATACGAGATATTTTTGTATAAATGCCTGTGTATCCCAGGCTCTGTCCTTGGACATTGTTTCTCAGGTGCTAGGAATTACGAACCGAACTTAAGGACACATAGCCCAGTGGATATAGACATTGGTTAGTTTCTGTCACTTGATCCAAAAGAATTGTGAATTCAGTACCAGGATACAGCAGTAGTGAAAAAGTAACTCACAGGGTTAGAGGGAGATAATTCATGACTACTAGAAGAGGCACTACTACGCAAGGAATGAAGTTCATATACCCCAGTGATTGTAATAAAAGGTTCGGTTCGAAATTCCTGGCACCTGAAGAAGGCTGGAGCGTACAACGGCCGAAACGTCGTACAAATGAAAACGAAGATGAGAACAATAGTCCAAATAATGTACATACTGTAAATACTACCTCATCTCAGAAATATAAACAAACTTTCTCGATGTCTTCACTTCCCAACGCAACAATTTACTCCTGTACAAATAGTCAGTCTGAAATTGGCAGCTGATTTAAAAATGTTATTTAAGCTTTTGTTAACTAGTGTAAGAAATGTCTTGTGAATGTTAACACTTCAAAAACAAATTCTTTTAATTCTCTTAGAGAATTTTTTTCTCTCTTCCTTCAGTATGGATGAAGCTTAGCACCCAAGACAATCAACTCATTGCTCCTTCTCGAGTTTACACTTTCCACTGACATAAAGTGGAATAATTATATCAAATCATTTGCTAGGAAAGTCTGTCCAATATATTGTGCAAGATAAATATCATTGTCAGCATCTCTTTAATATGTCTACAATTCATCCGTGTATCGAATATTTATGGTCAGCTGCTTCGGCTATATATTTAAAGAATCGTGA
>JBBBDQ010000192.1:6475000-6517500 GCA_037127315.1 Ascarosepion bandense
ATTGATGCATATTTCATTAAATAAGATAGGCAAGTTTTGTCGGATTTTTTTGTGTAAAATTTTTATATCACACTTTTTATTAATTTCAAAATTGCGTCAAAATTATATTTGAAATAAACGGCATATTTTATTTATTAAAGTGTGTAATCCAGCATGTTTTACAGCTCAGCCACAAAAGAATGTCACTGTAAGCGATATTTTCCTTTTTAAAGGAAAGCACATCTTCACTCACATTTTTGTTCTCAAAAGCATATATTTGTGCAAATTAGTCTTTAAGAAATAGCTTTGTTCTAGATACGAAAACAAAATGAAAAAGAACTGATTGAAGGGGATATGCTTTAATACCGTTTGAAGTTCTCTCTCTCTCTCTCTCTCTCTCTCTCTATATATATATATATATATATATATATATACTTTTTTCATTATTCGGACTACTGTCCTCATTTTTGTTGCCATTGTTACGTTTCGACCGTTGTACGCCTTCTTCAGGTGCTAGGAATTTCGAACCGAAACCTTTATTACGCTCACTGGTGTATATCATTCTCATTACGTGAACCAATTGAATCCTTGTGCGAAGCCACTTCCGGTATCCAAGAGTTATGTCTCTTTAACTTAACTTTCTAAATTATTTGTTCATCGCTGCTGTAGCCATGTACTGAACTCACAACTCTTTGGGTCAAGTCACTGAAACTATATCTATATCCACTGGGCCATGTGTCCTTGAGGACAACAGCAAGTGAATTTCTGGGACTTATAAACCTAATGTTTCAGTAACCATTTTTTCCCAGAGTTCATATTACAATCTATTGATGCTAATGCTTTTCTCTAGCACTCTTTACTAGAGTTCATATTGTAATCTTTTTTAAGCTAATGATTTTCTCTAGCACTTCGTGTTACTAGTTCTCATAGCATATGTGCTGATTCTTTAAATTTATGTAGTTTCCAATGGCGTTCTCTATCTATTATTTCAACTTTATCTACTTTTTCTCACTCTTATATGATCAGCTACGACTGATTTTTCTATCTCCCCTCATGTTACGGCCTTGAGATATTCTTGTAGCCTTATCTTAAGGGCGCGGCCAGTTTCTCCTTTATATTTCTTTCCACAACGACATAGAATGGCGTACATAGAGTCTTTAGTCATGTCTTCCTCTGTTAGGGTCTTACTCGGGGGAGGTACCTGCGATGTGCAAAACCACTTTTGAAGGATGTTCTGATGTTACATGGCCCACAAATTCTTTGTATTTTCTATGATAGCCACTTCACATAGGACAGACAGACCGAGGCTGTTTTCTGAGAGTTGTTATCCTCATGCACCCTCCCTTCCACGTTCGTTGGAGCTGTAGTCATGTACCCTGGATAATTGTTACGTTGTAGGGTACTGCGTATATTGACTATTTTCTGTTCGTACGTCTCTTGGTAGCCACCTATGACTTTTGCTCGATGTTGCAGACAGCGAGTGATCTCTTTCACTCTATGGAAGCCATCGGATGTCCAAACGTACTGATGAAATGCAAAACAGGACTGTTTGCAGATGACTACATATAAATGAAATTTTGCTTCTATATTAAAATAGAAGTAAAACGTTCAATGCTTATAGATGGTTTTACATCTACTTTAATAATAGTTATCGGCCTAGTCTTATACGCAGTCCATTATTAACATTGTTTTATCTGATAAATATTAAATTTTACTCATATTAGTTGCTCGTAATAGCCATTTTATTATATATATATATATATATATATATATATATATATATATATATATGGGGGGGAATTAAAGTCTTCTCTTCCAACTTCAAGTTAGCCAGATGCCTCGCTTGTTAGAGTAAGATAAATAGATGAAATTCATTAGAAAATATGTTTATATACAGTACAAATAATATAATCATTCACTGCAAATGAATTGCAAAACGATTATTACCCTGTCACTTTCTTTCTTTATATATATATATATATATATATATATATATATATATATATATGAGTGTGTGTGTTTGTTTATTTGTGTGTGTAGGAAAAGACACGGAGAAAGTACGCATAGTCTCGAATAAAGCTTTTGTTCGCGATTATAATGTTGAATGTCCTTATCGCAATCTGAATAGCATAAAACAAAGTAGAAATTATTAATTATACGGCTATTTTTTAATATTTCAGGACCTAAAAAATATCATTTGTGTGAATCAACGATGTTAAAATTATAACAGAAAATTATGATTTTATGGAAGGACAAAAATATTTAGAACATTTTGATTGGCTACAGAAAAATTGTCGTCTAGAAAATCGCGTGGGGATTTTCAGTTAATCAAACTGAATAAAATTGACGATAGAAAGGATACAATATAGCTTTATATTGTATCTTATGAGGTGGAAAATGTATCTTATATGAGGTGGAAAATGTCAAAACTTCTAGCCTACACATTGTCCAAATCGATAATTTGGTTCACATTTTTTAACATGCACAGTAAAGTACTTGGACCACTTTTTAGGATCTTGAAGGATTATTTATAATGTGTTTGTAAGGTGAGCCACATACGGAAACGTTTACAAGACTCTAAATGTTTAGGCATAGACGTGATTATCCGAGGTAACGAGGATTTATCTCCCCGTCTCTCAGACATTATCTAGGCAGACGAACATTAGATGTTATCCTTTATCCTTTATCCTTTATTGCCATAGGAAACCCAAGTTGGACTAAGGGAAGAGGAACCGGAATGAGACTGATTCGGTACTGCTATCAAGGCTGAATTGAAGCTGCTGTGAAACCTCTCCGTTAGACCACTTTGCTTCAAGATGATAGTCAAAAGTGCGGATTTTCATACTAGCCAAAACGCTGACCGCTTATCGACAGTTGGGAGACAAAACCGAATACCTATTCAAAAATAAATGTTTTTGCTGTAGTATATGCAAGTGGATTTGCGTTTTGGAGCAAGGGATAGCGGAATTCTACCTGAAATATTTGCATTCATTTACGCGCATGTAACTTTAGGAAATGTAATAATCCGCCACTTCTCCCTCCAGCTACGGGCTAAATGGAAGGACAGATTGGATTCTATAGCCTTGGTTGGCCATCAGTCTACTGCAGAAAGTAATGGTAACCTAGTGTGGGAACATCTTTTACTCAGGTAGTCATGTCTCTTTTGAAAGATGATCACCCAAGCGTGCATGCCGTATGGTACTTAACTGACTGATATGCAAAAGTGACAGGGAATGCATCACACTAGCAGAAAAGACGGCCAGTACAGGTTAGAATGTAGATGTATACTTCACAGGTCGGTAAACACCTTTAATATCGACGTGTTTTTCTTCAACATTGCCGAAAGCCAAATATCCATAGACAAACAAATCTGTCCATGAATGGTCTGATGGAAGCGTTAACACCGGGATGAAACAAGTTATGTAGTATGAAAAGAAAAAGAAAAAGAAGGACGCTGTCATCAGGGGCGTACATTTTCCTCAGATTTGAGGACGAAGATTTATTCAAGAGAAACAGTTGTGATCACCGAGTCTTCTCTTGTCGATCAACAAATGGCTGATATTCATACCGGGATCCAATAATTCATAGAGATGTAGCATCTAGTTATGCGACTAAAAACAAGAAAAGAAAAATGGACACCTGAGATCAGATAATGTATATCCGAAGTTGATTGAATAGAGTTTGTGATGAGTTACAGCGTGAAAGGTTTACTCTTCCATATAACTGGCAAAAATATCACATCGCCGTATAAAAGTATACGGCTTCCGAAAGTGACATTTTTGTAAAAAAAAATAATTGGCATTTACTGTTCGTCAACCTTTTGTTGCAGACAACAACCACGCATTAGTCGCCAAAACAAAAGCTCTTTTTCTGATTAAATATATGAAACTTTCACTGCCTGAAACAAAATAGATTCAATTTAATCATAAAACAAAAACTACGTCACAATTTTTAACATTTTTAAAACGTCTGTCAAAGTTTTTAACGCCTCGTCACAGTTAAGAAAAAATATGTGATACAAATTAATCAACCTAAAGAATTGGTGTAATTTTCTCATGGTTTAAGGCCAAGAAAAATTAGAAATAGCCGTTACCGTTGAAGAAGAAGAAGAAGAAGAAGAAGAAGAAGAAGAAGAAGAAGGGTTGGAGGAGAGTAGAAAGAAAGGAGGGGGAGGAGGAGAATAGTAGAAGAGGAAGAAGAGATACAGAAAAGTAAAAAAAGAAGTAGAAATAATAATAATAATAATAATAATAATAATAATAATAATAAGTCTTTATAAAAGGGGTAACGGAATGAAAAATAATACAAATAAGAGAAAAATTGAACAGTGTAAAAAAGGAGAAAAAGGTACTAATTTGGTTGTTGTTTTGAATACTGTTGTTGTTGTAATAGACGAAGAAGAAGACGAAAAAGAAGATAAAGAAGAAGATAACAAATAATAATAATAATAATAATAATAATAATAATAAGATGAAAGATGAAGAGGAAGTCACCACACTTACTTTTGGTGGATAATCCTTACACATTTATAGAAACGCTATGAGATGCACTTTTGCACATGTTTTTCCATGGAAGAGTTGGCTATACGGACATGGCCCACATTAAAAAAACAAAAAAACAAATGTACAACAAGCAATGAACTTCCGGAAATACCGTGTCATTCTCTTTGGGAGATTGCTTAGAATTGTTTGATGTGGGGAATAGGGTACGTATCCGGTTTTGTAGTCATGCTGAAGACCTTATAATAACCTCAAACGGGCTAAGTGCTTTTGCCTTCAGGGACTAGATGCAAAGAAAACACATAATTGCTCTCGTTTGAATAAATTCAGCTTTTGCTACTTGCAGCTCATCTCGTTCTGGCCGACGTTGAGCACTGAAATGGAGAATTTCTGATAATAATATGGTGTGTAGATGTGGTAATGTTTCATCGCGAATAGACGGTTTAGTAATACTAGAAAAGCTGCTTAAAATCTGTCAAAACCAGCAGTATTCTCAGCATTAGCTACGGTTGGCCATAGTCTGATGGTATATGAAATATGACCTTTTTGAATCCCAGGATCCATCAGGCAATATCGGTATAGATCAATAACACAACTATATTTGAGCAAAAATTCAACATCTCTTATGACGTTTTTCACGTCAGCAATTATAATGAGATCGATGAAATATTTTTTGTCCGCGTGCGGACAGGTCGCGGAAAGACAATTCACAGACAAGATAATTGGTCGACGCTTTAAGTCTTTCCAAGTTCGAGATCACATCCAGTTTTATTTTATAAGCTGTCGGCGAACTGTCCAGGTGTTGGTGGATGCGAGTGTTCCGAACTCGTTCTGCCAATTACATCATCGATTCTTGTCAGTCTTGCGTTGCACAGTTTTCGTTGTTCACACCTCCAGTAACTTTTAGATTCTTTAGTTTTGCCTACAATATAGGCGTATCCATCAAATAAAAATTTTCTGCCTCTTCGTTCTGTTTTGACAAACATCATGATGACAACTGAATGGCTAAGAAAGAATGTTCTAAAAAATCTTGAATGAGAGCTTGAACTTTGAAAGACTTAAGCCGAAAACACTAACCATGGGCATATAGTACCCAGCAAAAATGACACCATTTTAATTAAAATTTAATTAAATTTTCAGTACCTGATTTTCTTACCTAAATAATATGATTTTCAGTTCCTATTTATGTTAACTCAGAGTACAAATTTGAAGTGCCTGCATGTAAAATATTTCAAATAAATATTTATATTTAATATTTTTTTGATATCTTCAAAATCGGGTATGATATACTTATGGTAAGTAGTGGTGTAACTTTAATTGCTGGTTAGTGTTCCAGGGTTAATGCACCGACCAATTGGGAATTGTTTTTCGGTGAATTCTCCGGCTAACTTTTTGCCTATAAGTCTGTATAAGATAATTTTTTATGACCCTTTGTTTAAACTTATAAGGTCCCTTTCCTCTATCTATCATAGTTTCAGGAATTAAGTAAATTTGAGCGCCCCTGTTTACAAGAAATCTCTCACCAGTTATACGATGACAAACAAATAAAAGACGATTGGTTTCTTCACATCCGCTTACCAAGTTATCGCGAGCTGTCATTTAAGATTTTCTCTCGGGTTTCTAACAAGTGAAAGAAGGTTTAAAATGCGCAATGTATGCAACACTTGAAATATTTCCATCCAATGAAAGAAATTATTTAAATAAATGTAATATTTTAAAATTTCCGTGTGTTGTATGGACGCATCGACTTGTTTTCGAAACACACTGTGGAAGGGAATGATCATAAATGTAAGCTTAATGGAAAAGGATAGGGTGTTAGGTTAAAAAGAACATAGCATGGGTCGTGGAATATTCGTGAAAATCGAGAAATTATCAAATCAGTACAACTAATTGGTCTACTGAAAACGAAAGTAGGCACACGTTGGTTTCAAATATTGACTGATTGATTGGTTATGTATAAATGCCCAAGAAGAAAAGCTATATTATTAGCCATGCTTACTTTTTCAACCCGAATCGGGTCAGTTGTGAATTGATAACTTTTAAGGTTATTATGAAGATATTTTGATTTGCTGCAAATATCTATGGATTATATGAATACTTAAAAATATTCAGACATTTGATGTATATGACATGGTAATTTCTATTAATAAAGAGCATAAGAAATTATTTGAATAAAACCGAATATTTAAAAATACATACATTCTGTAATATATCTTTGAAAAAAAAATCACATTGTTTGGACATGATGAAAGAAGATAGTCTGGAGGTGAGTTATTGATTGCTTTGTTGAAATAGCGTCTTTCATTGAAGGTTTTTTAATGAAGAAGGAACTAAGTATTTTTCAGGTGTTTCAAGTCAGTCAGTCAAGTGCCATACGTGATACACGTTTTGGGCGATCATGTCTCGAAAGAAACATGACTGACTGGTCAGAAGATTATTCTGCAGTAGGTTGCCATTGCTTTCTGCGCTAGACTGGTTGCCGACCAAGGCTATAGAACCCAATCTGTCCAATTATTTAACCCATAACTGGTTGGAAGAGACGGATTAATACCTTTCCCAAGGGTATTTGTACGTAAGTGAATGCAAAGAATTCAACTGGAATTCGAACTCAGTACGCTGATCTCTCGTTCCGAGTCGATACCCACTGCATCACAAGGCACATCCGTGTTTCAAGTACATTAAAAAATGACATTATATTTGTAACTGATAGCGTAAGAGCGGACGCCATTTGAAAGTGCATCGTTTATTTCAGTGTAAGAAGTTTAAACTAATGACGATGTAAATATACCTAATTCTATATGATTGCTAGATATGTAACTAGATGCAGAATAAATGCACTTTTAGAATTATATGGCACAATTAATGATAAAGTATCGAACTTAGTTGATATATAAAATTCTTAGTGATATTAAAACTAAATTTGTTAGCCAAATAGAGGATGGAGTAGCAGTAATGAGAGGTGAGCAAAATAGAGTGCAAACATAAATTCAAGTGGAAACGATATAAATCCATCAATTCAATTCGTTTTTTTCGTGGTTTTCATAGAATGAAAACTACAGGAAGTCCTCGACATTTCAAAAATTGATTACACATCAGACTATAAACTGAGTAAACTGTTCGTATATAGTAGACGGATATGAATATACTGTTTAATAAATAATCAAAGCGTCTACTCAAATATGGGTATCCACTAAATATAACGTTTTAGTAATAAAATATACCGTATTAATAAATGAAAAATTCATTTCTAGAAATTGCTTTGTTTGCGGTATAATAAGAAACAGAGTAGAGATGTATATTTCGAGAATCGAAAAAAAATCCGTGTTCAAAAACACTATCAGGGCTTTGCTTAGAGATCAGCCACTCCGTAGCCTAATGACGATTTTCTCTAGCGAAACACAGGTCAGAATTCTGTTGGAGAGCTTATATTTTTCTAATAAGATCTCTCAAGGCTGGTTTAATAAATAAACGAAGAGTCTACTAGAAAACAGCGTGTTACTGAAGTAATGAGTTTTTTTAAATAAATGACAAAACATGGAGTAGCAGAGATAGTGAAAAGGCAAATATTGATAAGAACTACAAAAAGTAAGATGTCGTGGAGAGTCATTATTATGGCACGAAAAAGGAGATTTTTATTGTAAAATTCTCGAACCTGTTGTGAGGAGTAATGAAAGCATTGAAAGGAAAATGCCAAGGAAATTTGTGGAAAGTTTGTCTCTATTAAGAATATACATTTTTTTACAACGCTGAGCAGACAATATTTTGAAGAATTTGGTCTATGAGTGCATCGACCATCTAATTACAAGATCTGCCTAACATTGATTATTTCTTATTTACAAACATTAAAACGAGTTCGAAAGGAAAAATGTTTCGAATAATTCGGCGGCTGTTTCAATAGTCAAACATCAGATTCTATTTTTTGGAAGTTTTGAAGAAATTTGAGAAATGATATGCCAAGTATGTTTAGAAGAAATGTAGAATGACTAGAGGTCATTTGCTCCTTTGGCTGAGATAAGAACTTTTCAGCATTGTGTATTTTGGCTTTGTGATACATTATACTATTCATGGAGTGATCATCAAGGTCTGCCAATGAGAAACCCAGTCTTTGTAGTGAATTTGGTAACTTCACTTCACACTGTGCACTATTTTTGTGGCCTTGTACCAGTTTGATTTTAAATATATATATTTGTACACCGATTATTCTAGTGTATTATGTCTGAATAGGTTTTGCAGTAAATTTCACGCTATCAAAGAAGACAGGTTTACTAGCCGGGTTGATCCGAGGTGAACTCTTTTTTGCCGAATGCGGAAGCACCTCGACTCACATCTGCATCCAGTGTTTGAAGTATGGAAACGACAACCAACGATATAAGATAGAAACAACCACTCAGACATCATATGACGTTCGGTTGAGAGCTTTACGGGACAGCAAACTTACACTGGCTGAGAGCAATTGACGAAGTCAGAAGTTGAATAAAATATAAAGTTAAATATGAAAAATTCTAGTCTCATTAGTCGGGTGTTTCTCAACCTTTTTAAGCAACGGCTCATCAAAGAGCAAATTACTTTTTGAAGGAATATCAGAAACTCCGATAATGTTAATTCATAGTTTTATATAACATTGAAATTTTTTAAAATTAAACAAAGACTTGATATTAATATTCATTTATACAATTAAAGGAAAATATTAAGAAATTAATTTTCAAAAATAAAAAAAATACTTTAAAATGAATATTAAAACAAAAAAATTGTGGTGTCATGGATATTGGCTTGGAATGAGAAATCGAAAAGCCGAGTTGAAATTCCACTTGATTCGTTGCATTCACTTACGCGCAAATACATTTGGGGAAAATATTAATTCATCTCTCTCTCTCTCTCTCTCTCTCTCTCTCTCTCTCTCTCTCTCTAGGTTGAACAGTAGGATATATTGGGTTTTATAGCCTTGGTTGGCGACCAGTCTACCGTAGAAAGAAATCTTCTGCCTCGTCCGTCATGGATTCAAAGAGACGTGATCGCCCAAGCGTTTATCACCTATAGCACTTAACTGACTGAATGATTTAAAGGACCAAATTTGAAGATTAGTGTAAAGAATTGATTGACGTTGATTTTCCCTTCCGACCAAATTTTTCTTTTACGTTTGGACTTGTGGATCCAGTTTGTTTCTTCATCTTAATGAAACGATTGAGAGTTAAAAGGCTGACACAAACAATATCTGCGATCTCTCCGTAATGCTTGCCAATGTGTTCATACAGTGTTACAATTTTCATGCGCTTCCTTGGAGTAGCGTCCATCGCAGATAATGGCTGTAGGACAACTAATCGACAGCCGAGGCAATAATGTCTGGGCATGATAAATATCTGACGCAATCACGGATGACGCAGTATTTTTCAAGGCCAAGAAAATTTCATCCTACACGCCGAAAATAGATTCATATTACTGCACACCACAGCAAATGATCTAATCTGAGAAGAAAATAGAAATCGATTGCACCCTGTGACTCCAGTGAGTCTAAAACTGACTTCATAGTGAAAGAAAGGAAACAAAAGCGGTTGTTTAAATTAATTTGCACATGGGTGTATATTTCATTACAATTCAAACTTTTCGTTGTTGCATTCTGCAAAGACAATAAGTAAATTTATTTTAGGCGCAAGGTCAAAATCTGCCAATCCCCAGTGAGGATCGAACATACTGCATTAGTGTGCGCTCTGCGAGAATTTGTTTGCTAAGCACTGTTTAAAAAGAAAAGAAAAATGAGTAGTGTGAATTTTAAGAAAGAGGGAAATGGCAAAAGTATTTAAAAAAAATAGACAGAGTAAAATAAAAAAAAGAAGCTGGGTGAACGTGTTTTAAGCTTTGTAAAGACGGGAGGGAGGGAATAATAGGAAGAAGAATGAATATGGGGTGGTTTTTGGAGGTAAGATGATATCAAATGTACCCGCCTTTACATAATCCACGCACCCTCTTGACATGCAATTAGCCTCGTTCTCGTGTATCACGTGATGTGTTTATTCAGATGTGTTTGGCTCTTCGAATAGAAGTAATTTCCCTATTGTCTCAGCTTTCCAAGTTTCGTTCCAAGACAAAAAATAAATAGAAGCCGTTCTTCATACCCCACCACCATACTACAGCCCTGGCGCTCACTGTTCCCGCCATCTGTAGATGTCCAAATATTAAAAAAAAAAGTGGTAGTCGAGTGAAAAGCGACAAAATAATGAACGAAAAAAGAAAAAAAAAAGAAAAAATGCCGTGAATTTTTAAGTAAAAGATGTGAAATGAAGAATGAACAGAGGAAAGATAATGAAATAATGATGAAGGGTAGCATGAGAGAAAGAGTTGAAGAAAGAGAAAAAGAAAGAAAAATGAAAGAGAAACTAAAAGAACAAGGGAAAATAATTTCTGTAGCACATTTTCGTAAATTAAAACAAAAACATTTAAAATAAAAAAAACATCTAAAATTACAAAAAAACATTTAAAATAAAAGAAAATGTCCATGTACAGATTATTTTGTCGACTGCACCTTAAGTATGGTCAGTTGGGTACTGTCTATGAGAAAAATATTACAATTCACTCCGCTAGAAATTTAGCGACAGTATACTATACTACTTGGCATTTGCACCGGAAGCTCTAATACAAATATTTTAGAGGATTTGGGTGTCAATATGAAGACAGCGCAGATGATTTTAAAAGAGTTAGATGAGTCTAATAGTGATTTGAAAGGTACTGCAGCTCAGAATACTCTCTCTGATCGTTTCGATAAAAAAACAAAAAAACTCTGGAATTTGTTGGTGAGGGCCTCAAACGCAACACGGAGTCTCACATGAAGTGCCTTGAGGAGGTCTGCTCTGGCTAAAGTGAGTTGCTTCTGGAAAACCATATGTCTAGCAACATGAATCTGTACCATGCCACACAAGCACGAGAATACAGTCATGACTGTCAGACAATTTCTGTGACCACATCACCTCTTATATTTGGCCACTTAACTTCTCAGACTGTACCCATTTGATTATTATGTACGGATAAAGTTGTAACACCAAATATGAACTGACGGTAAGGATTATAGCCGCGTTCATCTACTTATAGAAAGAAACCCTCCAGAAAAGTTGCAGAACATTCTGAAGGCTGTGGTTGAAGCCAATGGCGATTTTATTGGATAAATTTACATATAAATATTTTTATGTAATTTTAATAAATATATATGTTAAATTGAGATGTCAATGTTATTTTCATTTGTGCGTCATTTAGACGCAGTTCATCCATCATACCTTGTATACATGTGAATTACCCGGAAATTCAAGCTGTACAATATTACCCGTCGACCTGTAATGGTTTCCTTCGGGTTAAAATCCTTGTAAGCTGAAAACGCCAAAGAGAAACTTTTAGCGTTAGAGATTAAAAATATTTCTTAATTATTACCAGGAGGGTTATTTTGTTAATATGCTAAATTTTCACCCAGTCGCCACTTAAAGTAGGTTAGAGTCAAAATGGGAACAATGTGGTATTCAATATGAGTAGAATAATGGTAAAAATGATAGATGACGACTGACCCTTGACTTGAAGAGTCTAAGAGTGAAGTATTCAGGGAAGCAAGTGACAGTTCTTGGGAAAAGGCTGATTTGAAATACAGGTGTTTCGACTCTGAGAAAATAGTATGACGCGTCTTCGCATTAAAAGTCTGAACTAATGAAATTGAGTGGAAAATAAATCTTACCCCAGAAGACTGTCTAAATGATTTTGAATAAATCCTAGCAAGAATGAGCGTTGTGGTGCAATGGTTGTGGACTTACAAGAAGAAGTCGAATTCCAGTTGAATTCGTTGCATTCACTTACGGACAAATACAACTGGGAAAGGTATTGATCCATCTTTTCTCCCTCCATCTATAGGTTGAATAGCAGTAAGATATAGATTATTTCTTCTTGGTTGGACATTTTACAAGCCATTGATGAAGTTCAGAGAAGAGACTATCTTCAAGGCTCCAATTGTCTTGGTTTGTGGAAATGCATTCACCAACTGCATAAACATTTACTAATAATTTGGGAATGTTCCGAAGAAGATTGTTTTAAAACTGTCCCGCGATTTTGGCTAACGGTAGGTTTATTAGTCAATATTCTTTCTGCTGTAATATTTTCTGTTGAAATTGTGTATTTATTTCAATAGAAAATAGGATAAACTCAAGCCCGAAACAATCGTCTTTCTGCTGTTGTTGAAAAGATGACTCTCCAAAGAAATATTGTTAGATAGTTGAATGGCGACTACTCTTTCTGTTATCTCACCTCGTAACATTTCTTTTTAAAACCAGTAAAAAAAATGGCGAAATAATATCGGTGACAAAACTATGTGTTATCATTAACTTGTGAAGTTAGTGTAAGACGGCATATTTTTAAACTGCTTAAGAAATATAAACATCTTTTTTATAGTGTAAACCCTTGTGCAAATTAATTAAAACAAAACGGATTTCTTCCTTTGATCTTTCACACTTTCCCTGATCAGGTACATAGCATATCTTGGCGTTGATTTTCTCTTCAGATTGCAGTTTCCTTTACGTTTTGTACTGATGGATTGAGTTTATTTCTTTACATTGATGAAAGGATTGACTGTTGAAAGGCTGACACAAACAATATCTGCGATCTTTCCGTAATGCTTGCCAGTGTGTTCATGCAGTTTTACAATTTTCACGTGCTTCCTTGGAGTAACGTCCATCGCGGATAATGGCTGAAGGACAACTAATCGACAGTCGAGGCAATAGTGTCTGGGTGCGATAAAAATCTGATCCAATCAAGGATGACGCAGTATTTTTCAAGGCCAAGCAAATTTCAGCCTACACGCCGAAAATAGATTCATATTACTGCACACCACAGCAAATGACCTAATCTGAAAAGAAAATAGAAATCGATTGCACCCTGTGACTCCTGTGAGTCTAAAACTGACTTCATAGTGAAAGAAAGGAAACAAAAGCAGTTGTTGAAATTAATTTGCACATGGGTGTAATTTGTTTTTACTATTAGCGTTTTACTTTTACTTGGCTCTCACTTTACTGATCTTTCGCAACTTTCTCTTCTCTCTTTTATACTGGATTTAATTGAGAGAGGAAGAACAACAGGAAAGGAAACGACAAGTAAGGGAAAGGAAGGAAAAAGGAAAAAGAAAAAATGAAAATAAATGAAATAAAAAGAAAGCCAAATATAAACAAGAGGAAAAAAAAAGGAAAAATTAAATTAGTGTAGACCTGCAATTGTATAAAGAAAGAACAGTCACACATAAGATATAAAATCGTGTGTAAGTCGACATTTTTTAAGTTCCAATTGTGAAATTCTACATGATATATATTGATTTGATACAAAATTATATATGAGAAATATTGATGAAGCATTTCTGGGATTTAAACATCATTTCTATTATAACAATGATCGTTGTGTGTGTGTATATATATATATATATATATATATATATCCCTCCTATGAGCGTGACGCTCATAGAGAGAGAGAGAGAGAGAGAGTGAAAGAGAGAGAGTGAGAGAGAAAGAGGCAATAGCGAGGCAGCGTCGGTTCAGTTCATTCTCTTTATAACCAGTTATTAAACATTAATACCAATTATGAAATCTTTTGCCGTGAGTTCGGTCTTTAACAGTGCCTTATTTTTTGCAATAATTATATCGTCGAGTAGTGAAGAAAATATATATATATATATATATATATATATATATATATATATGTGTGTGTGTGTGTGTGTGTGTGTGTGTTTGTAGTGAATACGAAATTAAAAGTAACTCTATTCTCTTCCCTTTTGCAAATTTAACAATCCTGTGTGAAATCCTAATTTTGACAAATAGAAAAAAGGATTGACCCCGTATTGAAAGAAAAAAGAAACGAAGCCAATTTTCGCGAATCGATGTTCTAACCAATGAAAAAAAGCCATTTGCAAAACTGAGATAGAAATTTACATAGCGATGTGAAAAAGTCGAATCAGTCACAGATGGAAGCGAGCTTAAAACACCACCAATATCTGACAAAAGAAACTACAAGCCACTGACCTAGACATAAGGTCCCGACACACATTCGTTCTCTCTTTTCTTACAACACCACCACCACCAACAACAACAACAACCAGATACTTCAACTTACTCCTAAAATTAACTTCGATAAGTACAATTTTCCTTTATTGCTTTACCTCCCTTTTGACTTTCTCGCCGGTCATAAAAAAGGAAAGGCACACAGACTTTATTAGTATCCTGTTAATCTTTCTGCATACACACATTCTGCTACTTACAACTAAAACTCTGGATTTACTTAACTCCTTAATACTATTTTTCTTGGAACATTTAACTCCTACAAATTGATGTTATTCCGTTCTGTTAATAAAATTCTGCTTTAACATACAAACGAAATTCTTTTATTCTTCTAACATTCAGCCCTCTGATGATTCTTATAAATTTAACTGTAGAGATTTCGTTATGTTTGACACAAGGCCATTTTAATAAACATTCAGCCTTCTTCCTACTTTATATATATATATATATATATACGTACACGCACAGGCATTTTCGATCAGATTTTTCCAGTATTCTTACATGTTTCCTTTTTGCTGGAGACAAGGAGCGTAAAGATGTTCCATAATTTTCCACTTTCGAAGTGTTTTCAGCCAATTCACTGGTCATTTTCAATGATGTTATTTCTCCGGTGTTGTTATTATGTCCTCACGTTTGACTGTAATGTAATTTTTGCGTTTTTGGGCTTTTGGGTTTTTGAAAAGGAGAGTTCTTTAAAGCTATCATGCGATGCGCGCGGCAAGGCATCACATGAGCGTCTATTTTTTCAAGAAACTTTCAAAACTGTATTTCCACTGTTAAATAATGTAAGTAGAAAATTGTTTGATATATATATATATATATATATATATATATATATATATATATATGTATGTATATATATATATATATATATACATATATATATATATATATATATATATATATATATATATATATATACTTCCCTCCTGTCACGCTCAGGGCTTTGGATTATTATTATTATTATTTTTAATGTCTTAACGTAAGATACTCAATAGTAGATAAATCAATATATAATTTGCCATCATATTTCGACTGCATATCGATATAAGTATTTTGCCATTATTTTTGACGGTGCGGCATATAAAATATTTACCAAATAATCCCAGTAACAGTAACCTGAAAATCATGAATTAGTAATAAAAGACTTTTAAAGTATCTCGCCTTATTTCTTATTTTTATTCTATGGGTTGGGTTCCTTTACGGTGTTGGTGATCATCGCTCTCCACAATGTCATGCTATTTGTAGATCTAAGTAAAGATCTTAGTTTTGTATCTCTTCCAAACTCTCCATTCATTCAATCACCCCAGGTAGGGCGTGTGTTGCTTTCTCTGTATCTCTTACCTTCAACCTCTTCCGTGAATATAAAATTTTCGAAGCCATCTTTTCTCATACTCTACCCAGAGCGTAAAGCGTTTATTCAGTAATATTTCCTCAAATTCTTAAGCGTTAATAATTTATCATATTGTTCTTTAGTTAGCTGGTCTTGATCTGGCACAAGGTCATAAGTGATTGCTAGCCTAGCGAGGAGATAAGTAGACTGTATTCAGGCCATATAATACGTATCCGCGTAAATTACACATTTCTAATTTGTCAAAAATATATAAGAAAAAATGAGTAATATTCAGTTGATGATTTATCCACACATATAAACTCAAGCGGTTTCATTCTGACCATATGAGTCATGAACAGTTTTTCAAGACGCGTTATCAGACTGGAAAGGCCAGCTCATCGTGGGACACGGTTGGAAAGTATCTGAAAACCAGATTATGAGTAGAATAAACTCTTATGAGTCAAATTGGAGATATTAACATTAAACAGGTGCAGAAATTTGAATATGTAAGAAGTGTTTTAACAAATGATGAAAATTTGACGTTGTGATTCGAACACGCATTGGACTAGCGAACGAAGCATCCCAAAAGCTAATCAAGAAAGAAATGAGTGCCGGATTGCAATGTCTTATAAGACAGCAAATGCTGGACAAGGAGAAATCCAGAAGCAGCAGAAATGTGGTACGACAAAATGGTACTTAAGAAAAGAGTAAACAACAATGAAATCTGAAAGGAAATGACATCAGAAAGAACACTTATACCCTGAATCAGGAAATGACAAACGAAGCTCTTTGGAAGAAAGAAGAAAAGTTTGGCACGGGAAAAATTGAGGGGGAGAGGGATAAGGGAAGGCAGCGAGCCACTTACCAGGCAGGCTCGTGTGAATGAATCTCGCAACGTTAGCAAAGGGAGAAAAACTAAGATCAACAGATAGGAAGTTGTGAAGAGTCATATTTGTTATAAAGGGACACGGCACATAGAAGAATAATGAGACAACGAAAAAGTGTTACATTAAGTAAACGGAACTGTTCGTCTAGGAACAAAGTTATAAGTCCACGTGACCGAGGGCTTGAGGGTACTGTTCTTGTTCAAACTGTTGATCGCGACAGATCATGTGCTTTTTTTTTCCTGAAACTGTAACTAAAGTCCGCTCAGTATAGCTGCAATATAGACTAAATTTCGGGTATGTAGGTGTCGGTAAAGCATAAACTGGGAATAAAACTTGAACCAACATGACGATCTTTTCGGTGATAGAACGACGAACACTATAAAATGTACAATTACATTTTTATTCTTTTTCTTCGGTGACGGTGGCGTAGAGTAGGTGTTTGGTCAGAGGTAGGCACGCGTGCACACAAGGGGCAGCCAACTGCTGCTTCGTCTTCCTTTCTCTCCTGTCTCTGATTTGAACTGGACTGCTGTCTGAGCTCTCTGATCTATTGAATAGGAGAGCCTCGCTCGACACGTGACACTTCCACCGCATTTTGTTCATATTTCCAATGATTATCCTTTTAAAACTTGACTACTCTGTTCGTCAAAACAAAACCCAGGCCTGCCACCTGGGATTTTTCGCATTCTCTGACATTTTAATGCGAACACACATCTGGGCGAAAATTTACCCAGTAAGAAAAGAAAATATAACAAAATGTGCTTGAGCAGGCATCTAAAACAATGATTGGCTAACCGCTCTGTCAGGCAGGTCTCTTTGAAAACGAATAGCCAGACATTATTTTTTTAACTTATATTTTAACATGGTTTTGATTTTAAACCCTGGAACACTAAGCAGCAATTAAAGTTATACCACTACTAACCATAGGTATATCATACCTATCAAATAGATTTTGAAAAGATAAAAAATATTGAATATAAATCTTTATTTGAAATATTTTACAAGCAGGCACTTAAAATTTGTACTTTGAGTTAACATTAATAGGAAGTGAAAAACATATTATTTAGGTAAGAAAATTAGGTACTGAAAATTCAATTAAATTGTAATTAAAATGGCACCATTTGCGCTGGATACTATATAACCTTGGTTAGTGTTCTCGGGTTAATTATAATTCAGTTATGTACACAAAGTTGTACTGGATAGTTCACAGTCACTTCTGAAAATCTCGCACAGAAATGTCTAAAATACCATCAATAATCATCCGTTTTCTCAGGTTAATGATAAAAAATAGCTTCACATGAATAAGTCTGTCAGGGCTTAAAGAAGACTACTCTGCATCAGATCCTCTGGTGTTACAGAATAACAAAAAGCTTTATGAAATAACAAACCCGCGTCACTTCAAGACTTCCAACAGCAGCAACAACTAAAATGGATATTACTTAAAACTAGGATGATATAATGATACAATCAAGATGTTAACTTTCAATATTATCGTTACGCAAGATATTAAGAAAGAGTTACAACAGAGTTCTTGAGAAGTGTATTTTCTTAAAAATCCAAAGAAGAATCAGCAATACAATTTGTCTTGATCTGCCGTCTCTGTTTTAGTGACTTTCCCACCTCCGTAAAGTTACTCCCCTTTGACTTTTCTATGCATACTTTTATGGTAGTTTTTGAATGAGCTCTTTGCTATGGTACATAGACTTTATGAATTTAAGCGCGGTACTAGAATGACCAGAAAGCCTCATCAATTTACAGTTGAGATGGCTGGATATATAAAAAAAGCAAAAGGAAATAACAAAGACAGAAAGAAAAGAAGAGGGAGACAAGGAAAAGAAAAAGAAAGGTTAAAGAAGAATGAAAGCGGAAGAATAAAGAAAAGAGGAAAAGAGAAAGAGAAAAAGACAAGAAAGAGATAAAGAAAGGTTAAATAAAGTTAAGGAAAAATGAATAAAAGGAAGTCAAGAAGAAAGAGATAAGTGGTTAAAGACGAAAGAAAGCCAAAGAAGAGAGGGAAAAGAGAAGGATAAAGAGAAAAGGCAAGAAAGATAGAAAAAGGAAAAGTCAAGAGAAAGAGAAAAAAGAAATAAAAGAAATAAAGAAAAGGAATAAAGAAACAAAGAAACAATGGAAATAAAAAATGACTGTGAAAGAGAAAAATCCTTTTACTAAATGTTGTTTGTTACTTAGATCGCACATTCTTCTGCTTCTTTCTTTCTTTCTTTCTTTCTTTCTTTTTCTTTCTCTTTCTCTTTCTCACTCTCTCTTTCTGTTCTTTCTGTTCTTGTTGATCTTGTTGATCTTGTTTTTTTTTGTGCAGTCTTAAAAGAATTGGTCTTGAACCCAGTCGAAATCTTCAACATTTTTGTAAAGAATTCAAAATAAAAAAAAGAAAACAAAAAAAAGAACTTGTTATTGTTTGTGCGGAATTTCTTTGAACAAGTCTGTCGGGTTACGAAACGGGACGAGATACCCTGCTCCTACCCGTTCCCTCTTTCTTCGGCGGCCAAGCGTTGCACCCTGAGGTTTGGCGAATTTACACCCTCACAACAATAGCCTTTTTGGGTGTGGGCAGTGAAGGAATGCGTTTCTTTCTTTCTTTCTTTCTTTCTTTCTTTCTTTCATTTTACATCTTTCTTATGCTTATTCCGTTTCTTTTTACCCGTCTTTCTTGTAATCTTCTTCCTAAACCCACGTATTTATTTGGTTTCTTTCATTTTTTCTTATACGATCTTTATCGCTTTTTTAAAAACAATATTCTTCTTTATTATAGTTTTTATGCGTCTTTCTTTCGTAGTGTGATCAACTTATTTGTACTGATCTTTCTTCATTCCTTGTTTTATTTCCGTAATTTGTTTTTTTTTTCATTCTTTTTTACGTTCTTTCTTGCACAATATCTTGTAACGCCTTCCTCTTTTTCGTTTTTTTCTTTCTTTTTCTCTCATTTCTTTATAAACTTTTTCTTGAAATATAAATTCTATTGTTCTTCTTCCTTTCTTTCTTTCTTTCTTTCTTTCTTATACGCGTATTTCTTAACATCTTTTTCATTATGTCTTTCTTTTTCGTTTTCTTTATTTCTTTATTTTACACAACTTTCTTGTATTCTGGCTTTTTCTTATACACTACTTTCTTCATAGATAGTTTCTTTCTTTCTGTGTTTCTTTCTTTCTTTCTTTCTTTCTGGTATATGGCTTTCTGTGATCTATTTTCTTTCTTTCGTTTTTCTTGCTTTTTCATTCTTTTTCTTATACAGTTCTTTCTAATATATTAATTCTAGTTCATTTTCTTTACTTCTCATATGATTTTTCGATGATTTTATCCAGGGTGGTTAAATAAACGACATGCTGTATTAGTCGTCTATTCGCACCGGAAACTATAATTCGAATATTTTAGAGTGTTTATGTATCAATCTGTAGACAGTACAGAAGATTCGGAAAGAGTTAGATGAGTCTAATGATGAGTACGAATATGATGACGGCGTTATGCCTTTATTCATGTTTTCACAGACTCAACACGGAGGCCTACATCAAGTGCCTTGAAGATGTAGTGCTGCCCTGGACCAAAAGGACGGCTGCTGGAAAAAATCTGTATTTGAAAACAGGAAGCTGCACCATGTCACACAAACAGGAGTACCCAGTCATGGCTGTCAGACGATTTTTGCGACCATGCGACCCATTATATCTGGCAAACTAACTTCCCAGACTGCAACCTTTTTTATTATGTGTGGAGCGCAGTTGAGCGAAAGAGCAACAAAACTCCTTGTTACACCAAAGATGAAATGAAGGCATGGATTATGGAAGAATTCACCAACTTAAACAAGGAGACTGTTCCCCAGAAGAGTTGCAAGATATTCCGAAGTTGTCTGGAGGCTATTTGTTAAAGCCAATGGGATTTTATTGAATAAATTTATCCGTTAGATATTTTTGTTTAATTTTGGTAAATGTATCTGTTAAAATAAGATGTCAGTGTTATTTTAATTTCCGCGTTGTTTAGACGGCAATTCATCCATCGCACTCGGTACATTTATATTTTTCATTCTTTTCTGATCATCCTGTATATACTGATCTTTCTTTATACTTGTTTTCTTTCTTTCTCAGGTGTGTGGCACGTATGTGTATTTTAACGCTTTGAGAAGATGCCACAGCACCCCCTCCCCAACTAGAGATTGGGCTATGCCTATTGTTATTTATTTATTTACCTAAAAAATGAATATTTGAAGCTAAAAACAAGATTTTGCCTCAGATGAAATAGCAGTCAGGAAAAAATATATAGTGTGTAATTTTAATTAAAAAATGGGTTATTTTGTCGTGTAAGTAAACTAGTATTTTAATGAAATCTTCTTAAAGAGTCTACACATTTCGAAATAAGAACAAAATTATCTAAAAGAGTCACACGAATTGAAATACCTTCACATTTATACCTAATGAAAAATAAAATCACAAAATAAAAAAACATGACAGAAAAAAAGAGTAAGAATTTAGGTTTTCATAAGCAAACTCTCTCTCTCTCTCTCTCTCTCTCTCTCTCTCTTTCTCCACTCTCTCAACCGAATTTTTGGAAAAATAATTTTCATCGATGAATGAAAGCTGGTGCTGAATGATAATTAAAGCTTTTTTGCTTTCTGTCGCCTTTTCTTCTTTGTTGCCATATTTCTTCTCTGGTTCCCGCCATTCGGACGCGATCGTCTGCATCCGCTGTCTGGACGTTTGTCGAATAACTGAGTTCCTGCTTAACGCCATCTTGTCTATAAACGTTGCATTTCATCTTTAAATTTGAATATATTTTATTTTTCATTCATCTGGGCCATTATTATTCGTTTATTCTTGTATCGTTTGTTTTAACTGATTTTGCATGTGCACGCGCACACACACACGACGACGTGCATTTTCATCCACTATATACGACTTATCGTTGCATAGTTGCATATAGCTACGGTTTATATATCTACTCAGGTGATGATAAAAAACATTTATTTTAAACAATAAATATTTTTCACATAATCTCCTTCCTTGTCAATGTACTTAACTGAAGACAATGTACTTAGTATCATTAATCACAGACCGATTCTCATCCAGTGAACGTTTTAGATCATATTTCAACAAATTGATTACTTATCAGACTACTGTTTTGATAAATCGCTCTTACATACACACACACGCGCGTGCATCCCCCCACGCATTATATATATATATATATATATATATATATATATATATATATTGGATTTTTCTATTTATTAAACTGACAAACTTTTATTATTTTATTACTTTATACGTTATTTTAGGAGGGGAAATAAAATACTTAAAAAAAAAAATTATTGGTACCTAACTAAATATACTGTCCGTAGCGCAAGGATAGAGTGATCACTTATGATGCGGGAGGTTGCGGGTTCGAGCAGGATTATACCATAAACGTTAAAAATGGTACGTGAAAATGGTACTCGGCAACAAAGAGGGTAAGTGGAGAAACACATAGATAATTCTTACAGAAGAGAGGAAAAAGGTGTGAATGAAGAAAGAATCGTTAAAACATACATAAATCAATGCTATAAAATGTACTAAACAGGAATGTTGCGCAATTAGCATGACAAAAATACAACGAAAGCGGTAGAATATTTATTTATTTTTAGAGCGACACTGTTACCATATTTGTTTCCGTTTTATGAAAGAACGTAGATTACTGTTGAACCGGAAGTTAGCTGTCGTTGGACTATAAATTGCCAAGAGAAGTCACAGTGTGTGATTAAAAATGACACAAAATTTAATTTAATAAATCGTTTGTGTGCATACTGTCTCACTATATTTGGCAGATTATGTAAATTCCTGGTTTCAGGTACAAATCTAATGTCTATCTATGACTTCATGATATGTATATATATTAAAAATAAATTTAAAATAGTAAAAAACAGAATTAATATGATTTTTGTTTAACAAAAATAAACCTGCAACAGTTAGAAAATGTTCTATCTTCGAATACCGTGGTTGGGTAGGGTTAGTGAGACCTTTGCCAAGCGGATTTTATAAAGGTCACATGACTGTTATTTTGCAGCTAGCGTGCGTGTTGTGTTTAAAAGTAAATCTGTCCTTCCATTTATGCATAAAGTTATTCTCCCCAAGCAACGTATAAATTCTGTTATTTACTATTTTAAATGTAGTTGTGGAGTCGACAAAATAAGTACAACTACGCAGCGTATGGATGTTAGGATTAAACAACATATACCTGCTAAAATAATAAGAATTTTTCATCTGGTGATACCATTTGAAATACATACGGGTACTCTATTGCAGATTATCTGCTAAATAATCCTAGTTGTGGTTTGGATTTTAGTGTGGGCTGCTTCTTGTTTTGTCCAGATCACACTCATTGTTCCATCTGAAGACTTACAGTTAGAGACATTGTTTATCAGGTTTAGGCGGCCATCTCTTTGCAAACAAAATGAATGTTTGCTTGGGCTAGCTCTGTTGGGTCTCAAGCATCTTCAGATGTAATAACTCTTAGCAAAATTAAAATACCCTTCCGTTCATTCATGTCACCTGCTGTGGATTTAGGATGAAGAACCGCACAAAATAATGAACAACAAAACAGATATTTGAGATTGAAAAATAGGTTATATTGAACATAAAAATACAAACTGGAACGCAGGTTAGTAATCCGGGAATACGATTAGTAAGAAATATATATATACAAGTCTTTGAAGTGAAGCCGTGCTGGAATTAGTATATCCGTCTAATACTATTCTGGCTGAGTGGAGCTCAGAGCTACTTTGACTACTGACACGGTATTCTCTGTGTAACTTCGGTATCTCTCGGTAACTTACGGACCTCTTATGGTACTCCTAACGAATCTCTACTGTTCTTACTATGGCAGGAGTATAGGTATACTCAAGTCGAGTCCATTATCATAGAAAAAAGGGAGATCCCACAACATCACCCATAACAGATTTATTTTTATTTTTCATAATATTCCCCCGTTTAAAGTTCTGACAAATGAGGACTAAACCGGCCGACTCTGGTTTATGCTTAGATATTAGGCATAGCCGATCTTTTTAACATTTTTGTCTTTAACACCCTAATAAAATTTGTACCAGCAAATATATATATATATTGTTGAGTTTAGATAATGTTTAGCATTAAGATTTTTTTTCCGTACTTTTACTGATAATAGATGTTTTTGCAAGCAGGATTAAATCGTAAAGTGGTTGATATCGGAGTGGATATAGAGCGTTGGTAGGTTTAATGCAAATAATTTGTCACTTTAATTAGACAGGTTCATGCCAACTTTGAAATTTCGTGAAGACACCGTTATGATGTCTTTTCTCATCAGGGCTGAAGACAAAAACCCAACCCCGATGTGTCACGAAACTTCGAAATGGGCATGAACCTTCTTAGATAAAGTGATAAATTCTTTGCATTAAACCAATATATATATATATATATATATATATATATATATAATAACTAAATAGACTCTGTAAGTATGTAGGCCGTAAATTTATACTAAAATAAACCTTAAAAAAAACCGCTAACAAACAGAACCTAATTCCGTTACAATCCGATGCACTAAGGCGTCGGATAAATGGGGAGAAAAAAAAGAAATCCACGGAACAAGAACAAAACATTCAATACTCCGCAGCAAAGAAAAAAAACCCCAAACGGAACCAACCACATGAAAATGTGCTCGATACAAAGTACAAAAGAAAATATACAAAAGTAGAGCAAAGACACACAAAAAAATCTAAAGTGAGCCAAAACCTACCGCGGTTTCACACTACGGATCGTCAGGGCAAAGGTGATCCGTAGTGTGAAACCGCGGTAGGTTTTGGCTCACTTTAGATTTTTTTTGTGTGTATATATATATATATATATATATATATATATATATATATATATATATTCACCCCAAGCAAGGCGATAATGCTACTAAGGTACAAGGGGATACTGAGAGTGAAAAAAGACGTAGACGTGAGTAGATATAGTATAATAAACTGACAAAAGATAGCAATTGATGTTGCCTTTAACATTTTAAAGATGGTAGGTAATAGGGAAGCAAGAAACTGAAAGAGAGTTCCATATACGAGAAGTGCGAGAAGGAAACTATTAGAATTACGGTTCTATCTAACTATTTTAACAGTAAAACGGTGAGACCTAATTGCCAATCGAGTAATTCGAGTAATTCATGGCATCTACATACCATGGATGGAAGCCCATTAGAACAATTGCAATGAAAATGATTATAGAAGGGGCACAGTTAG
The DNA here is from genome assembly GCA_037127315.1 of Ascarosepion bandense. Lineage (NCBI taxonomy): Eukaryota > Metazoa > Mollusca > Cephalopoda > Sepiida > Sepiidae > Ascarosepion > Ascarosepion bandense. The sequence continues at coordinate 6,500,014 of JBBBDQ010000192.1, forward strand.
GTCAAAGTGGTGGGAAAATGACTGAAGTCAAGATGCCAGGTTAGGACCTATAACATTACTGATAGTTCTTTGGATTTCATCAATAGTTTCGGGAGAAGTAACAGACAGATGACAGCAATATTCAATGCAAGGACGAATGATAGATTCATAATTATGCAAGATGGATTCTGTTGATAATAATTTTCCGGAACAACGTAGTGAGCAAAGTTTTCTTTTTTATAACAGCTGAATTGGCAGCTGATTTAATATAATCATTTCACTTCATGTCAATGGAAAACGTGAGACCAAAAAGTGATTTACCCTCCTCCTTGGAGGTTAGCATCAGCCATGATGATGGAAGGCATAAATAGCTCTCTTAAATGACCAAAAGAATCGCAGTGTCGTTTTAGAGGCATTCAAATTTACAAGACTTATCTTGTCCTTAAACCAAAACAGATTAGAGATCATTTTCGAGAACAGTTGCCAGTTTTACTTTATCGAACTTATTAAGACAAGAATAAATATTTGTATCATCGGCATTAAAACCGAATTGGCAACTGATGACATCGGGAATGTTGTTAACGAAAATAAGAAACAACATAGGTTCCAGGATGAAACCTCGAAGAGAAACCCATATTAATGTGAAATGATCTAGAAGAGTGGCCATTCAACATGACATTAATTACATGTTTGGTTTAAATCAAGCATTTGTCGAAGACACCATAAACTTTCAGCTTGTGATGAAGGCCAGCATCCCAAAAATTGTTAGACCCCTTCGAGTTATTTAATGCCTTAGAACAAATCTCGTCTTTCTTATACAAAGCTTGACAGACTCTAGCATATCGGTGGTAGACAAAAACAAAAGACCATATCTGAAAGACCCGTGCAAAATGAGGTGCTTAACAAAATCGTAGATTAGTACTTTGTTTTTATAATTATTTCATCAAAAGTAAGACAAAAATGCTACTGATGTGAGAATAAAAGAAGTAGAGAGGATGTTGAAGGAAGGGTAGGGGGTGGATGGGAAACAAGTAAATAAAAGATGGCAGTTGGTCGGGGTGATACGATTATATATATATATATATATATATATATATATATATATATATATATATATATTAAATTTAGTATATGGAGGCAGCAAGTAATTTTCTAAACATATGCTATTAAATATAAGAGACAATGAATGTCTATTATGTTTAATCATGAGCCGTTCTAAACGTCGTATTTTTGCTTTAATTTCAGTTGAAAATAAAGACAAAAATTCTCCAACATTTGGATAATTATTTATTGGTTTGCTTCTAAGCTTTCGGCTCACATGAGCCATCTTTAGAGAGGTTGTTTAAACTGAAATATTATAAAATCCACCATCACCGACGATTTTATCCTGTGTTGACATAAAACTCCGCTTGGCAACGGCAATAGTTACCAAAAATAATAAACGCAGTTCTTAAGTTAGCGATGCGGTTTTATAACGTCACTCCGCGGGATAGCGCGAAATGACAACAAAACCATGTAGTCAAATGCAATGTAATATGTTATTTCCTGTTTTAAAGTTGATTTTATTGAGTGTTGGTTGTTTTGATTTGATGTACATGGCCTCCAATATCTGCAGGTTCCTCTTACTGTGTGTATGAGTAAGGATCACCGTATTGTTGACCAAAATCTGTCTGATATTACCTACATGTTTATGTTTTTCAGAGAAATGTTGTTTAATAGTACTCTGATCAGAAAGATGACATGTAAGTCTACGGGAGAGCGTGGTTGTAGTAAAACCAATATATGTACAAGGTTTTTGATTAGTATCAGAGATGCAATCTCTGAATGGGCATGTAAATTGGTACACTACATTGGTTTTATGTAGAGAATTTAGTTTAGTGCTTATTGGGTTATTATAGACTATGAGGTCAATTGTTTTAAACTTTTTATAATATATAATAAGTTTAATTTAATTATTACTTTCGACTGGTTTAACATTTCTACGTATTATGTTTTTGAGAGTTTTTTCATCTTGTTTATAATTATTATGTATTTGGTTGCAATAGTATAAGTTAATAGTGTTATGTTTATTTTGATGTAAACCATTATTATTAATATTATCATTATTGTTAGAGCTATTGTTAATTTTGTTGAGATACATTTTAATTTGTTGATCAATAACGGAGTTAGGAAATCCATTATTGACTAGTGTTTGCTTAATGTGTAATTCTTTATAAAATATAGATTTGGAAGAAGATATCATTTGTGTGCGTTGGAGTAAGTTTTTTATAACAGCTAACTTATATCGTTGGGCGCATTCACTATTATAATTAAGAAGACACGAATTTATGCTAGTTGGTTTCCTGTATAGAGAAGTAGTAAATTTATGTGTGCTAGAATCATTGTCTCTTATATTTAATAGCATATGTTTAGAATATATATATATATATATATATATATATATATATATATATATATATATATATATATATATCAACTTAATATATTCTCTCATGGCGTGTAGTCGAAGGTAACAGCAAATATGTATCAAGGGGTCGGAGGCCGCACTCGGCCGCGGTTTTCCTTGGTCTTTCTAGATCTAAGTTCAAATCTAGATTTTCGACCGACTACTTACTACGAATAATTTCTGTCTCTTATAAAAGCTAACACATCATATCCTGAAATATTGTTTACATAATTCCAAAGCCCATATTATCTGACCTTGGCTACGCAGTTTTCAAAACAATCATATATTTTCCTGACATGGAGAATTTTGCCCTTATTCTTAACTTTGACAACAATCAAATATTAACCAAAACAATGTCTATTTTTCTTTTGCATATCTTTTGATGCTTCATAAAAATACCCTTCTTCAGGAAATGATTCCCAAGCTCATATAATCTACAACATAGGTTGCCATTTCTTTCTGAGGTAGACTGGTTGCCAACCAAGTTTATAGAACCTAATTTAAACCCATAGCTGGAGGGTGAATAGACAGATTAATACATTTCCCAAGGAAATTTGCGCGTATGTGAACGCAACGAATTCAACTGGAATTCGAACTCGGCTCTCCGACGTCCTCGTTTCAACTCGATATCCACTACACCACAACGCACTTCCTCGCTGTATGTGTTGAATAAATCTGATGGGAAGTCACATTTTTGTCTTAGAATCCGTTCTATTTTCGTATATTTACTGAGTTCCTTTTCTGTATATAAGCGCTCTGCTGCCAGTATAGGTACTAGATTATTCTAATGCTGTTCCCAAATATGGCACGGTCAACTAGTAGTTCTATTTTATTTTATCAAACGCTTTTGCATAATCTATAAAACGACCTTCTGAATACTCAAATTTAAAATAATCTCGAGCGATCTCACGAGACGTTAATTAAAATCAAAGACTAGTGATGTCTTCTAATAATTCTCTGAACCTGCTAACGTTCAGGAATTCAATTACTTCATGTATCCCGTTACTGTGAATACTTTGGACTGTTTTGTGCTTGAATTAGTTGTGTAATTCCAACTGGCGTCGGCGATCAACCTTCGAGTAAAATAAAAACTATACTCTTTTATGTTAATGGTTAAAGCCGGACAAGCACAATTGGAGCATTGACACGGCAGTATCTTTAAAACTGTTTACATCTTCATTAGGACTTGCTTTTTAAATGTGAGTGAATGAGTAAATAAATGAAGGATGAATGGAATAAGGAAAGTTTTGATAGCAAAAGAAATTTAAAATAAAGCATTTAAATGCAGAGAGAAAAACGAAATGAGAATAAAGAAAGCATAAAAAATAAATAAGATTACAGCAATAAAAAGCAAAGGAACAGAAAAATATACAAATATAGAAAGAAGAAAGAATAAAAGAAAATAAACAAAAAAGAGTAAAAAAAAAAAAACATGAAGAGAAAAATAAAATAAAATCTAGTGGACCAAAGCGTTAGTTCGTGAATTTGGTTCCAAAAATTGTGAGTTCAATATCTGGGTCAGGCAGTATGTGTGGTATGATCTATTTCTTTCCATTAATGGATCTATTCTGAATATATATTCAGAAGAACTCTGCTTGTATTCAGAGTTCATCAAGCGCCCTCTCTTAGTCGGACTGTCTGACTCTGGGCAAAGAGGAACGCAGACGGGAGTCCGCCGAAGAGTATAGTTGTAGAGAAAAAAATAAACGATGATGAGCGGGGTATCAAAAAGTGCAGTACGACAGCTGATTTTTCTCTTTTTTTCTCAAAGAAATGGACTGCGTGGCTCCTTTTCTCGGCCGTTACACTAGGCAGTTGTGAAACAAACACCTACTCAGCTGCGCCTACTTCAACTTCTTCCTTTGCAGTCTGACTGTCAATCTGTACGTCCAACCCTAACACCCGCAGTCCGCCGAATGACTTCTCTTTTTTCCGGTGCTGCTGACACCACGCTTTTTAAGCCATTCCAAAAACGGCCAAAATTTGCATGTGTGCCAATATCATCTTGTTTTGGACGAGATAAGCGCGCATAAATTGTCTTCAATAGCGGCCATATTTTTTTGTAATCACTTTGCAAACAAGACACGTTCGCGCTCGTTTAGAATTCCAAGGTAAGTCATGTCTTTCGTTACAAGAATCTCGTCTGGTGTGAACAGACAAGAGCCCGACCCTAACTTAAGCAGTGTCTCCGGAAAATTTTTGCTCAATTTTAAGGGATTGGATCTCCCATATAAAATTAAGCCTTGTGCCACATCTTGCCTCAGTGGGCAGGTAGGTGAATAACAAGTTCATTAAAACATACATGTACGCCAAGACGAATTGTCTTTAACAATTCTACTACAATTAAAAACAACCCTCGTTATTAACCATTTTGATAATGTCTAATCTATTCTTTTCAGATAAAATTATTATTGATCCCCAACGCGTCTTTCTTCATGAAGTTTCTAATGCGAAAAAGTTCTAATAAGCTGCATTACCTCACGAAATATGTCTCAGCACAAGTATTGAGTATTTCGCAGACGCAATATTATACAAAAATGCTTTAACTACAATGGACAGGATCTACATAAAAAAGTAATTAAATGGTCTCTCGACATTTATTGTCTACGAGGTGTCAACTTCCCTCAGATTCAGTTGACAGATTCTATCACGCTTTAAAAAAACTATGTAAGAACTGTTCATTTTTTGTTTCAGCAGAACAATATCAAGCAATTGATACGAAATACCTTCATAAACGGTCTTATGTCCACTTATATTCGACAAAGAATACTCGAAAATACCATTTTAACGTTATAGCAGGCCTATGACCAGGCAAGAGTACTAGATTTAACAAAACAACATCAGAGAGGTATTCGCTTATTTTACCCCTCCCCACCATCGTATGAAAAACTAGGCTTTTCAAAAAAGAAAAAAAAACAGTCTTAATTAAACTCACAAATTTTCCTACCTGCTGTGGCAAGTGACATGCAAGATTATTATACTCTATTGGGCAAAAATCTGTAGAAATACAAAGGGGATCAGCACAGTATCTTGTTCGGCCTCAGTGGATACTCTTGGCTGTCTACCAACTACAGCGATAAAGATCACGGTTAACAAACAGCCACTAAAAGCATTGATTGACACAGGGATCACAGAAAACTTCTTTAACGCAAGCATTGCGAAAGAAAATCCATGGAATATCTATCCGTGCCTGTACATAGTGGACATAGATAATTCATCTCTTTCTATACAAGTACTGCGATACTTTTGGTTGACCTAAAAATAAAGGGTACTTTATACCAAGAAGAAAGATGTCTGTTAATGAAGGATTTATGTTGCGACCTAATATTAGGGCACAACTTCCTGCGTCAACATTCATTAGTAGAAATATCCTTCGGAGGCTCTAAGATACGCTTTAAATTCTGCGGCCTAGCAGCCATGAGAATTCTGTACCCAGCACCTTTCAACAATCTAACACTCGATTGTAAACCGGTAGCTACTAAAGCTAGGCGACATAAAGTTACTAGAATGTTGAAGGAAGGTTTAAATCGAACGAAGTTATTCGCTGAGTCGAGCTCAAGCCTTCGTAGTCTATTCTGAGAACTGGAAAAAGCGAATGATAATCGACTACTCCAAAGTCGGTTTAGTTGCTGAATGCCTACCCTCTGCCAAGAATAGACGAGATGATAGAAAAAAAAGCCAACAACAGTCTACTCTGGACCTCAAATGGCCTTATCATCTGATAGCTATAAGGCCCAGCGCCGTCGAGGCTAACGACAAACAATCAATTTCGCAGAATACCGTTTGGCATAAGTAAGGAATATCTAGTTTTTAATGTGTGATAAATCAGATAATATCAAAAGAGAAACTGCAAAGCCCTTATGCTCGCATTGATAATGTAACCTTTTGTGGGAAAAATCAAGCGGAACGTGAGAGAAATCTCAAATTATTTATGGCAGCTGTTAAATGATACAAGCTGACGTTTAACCAATCAAATGTTATTTTAGCCGTAAAAATATAAAACAAATTGGATTCATAATCATTAAAAACTAATATGAGACCCGATTCAGAACGTTTGAATTCATTACCAGACAATCGGTTCCCCAAAATTTACCCGCTCTACACCTTGCATTAGGAATGTTCGCACACTATGCTCATTGTATAGTCATTTTCAGAAAAAAATTACCCTCTAGCAACTATATAATAATTCCCGTTAGAAGGGAAAGCTTTTAATGTGTTAAAGTTGGGTATAGCGAAAGTAGCCATTACTACACCGAGCATACTCTCCTTCTGGTAGTAGAGAAAGACGCCTCAAAATACAACATAGCCGCCTCTTTAAGACAATCGGGGATGCCTACAGCCTTTTTTCTAGATCCCTGTTTAAACCAGAACGTAGGCGTTCTGCAATAGAGAAAGAAGCCCATGCTCTTGTCGAGTCGCCGAGATGGAGGCATTATTTGATCGGGTGACACTTGTTTTATTACAGATCAAAAATCAATCACATTCATGTTTAACGCGAAAACAACCAGCAAAATAAAAAAAAATGAGATGATAGCGAGATGGCGGATGAAAGTTTTGTATTAATCATTTGACAAAACATACCATCCCAGTAAAGAAAATGTAGACGCCCTCTCGCGTATATAGCTCAGCTGATAGTAAAGAATGAATGAAATTACATAAAACGTTGTGTGACGCGCATGGTCTACAAGAAACATACCCTACTCAGTAGAGGATGTGAAATAGATTAATTACTCATGTAAGACACACTTGCACTGAGAATCTAGCTTCTACTATTCTAACACTAGCAAGGTCATAAAAACCACGCAACTCACGAAAAAATCGCACTGAATTTTAAAGTTTCGTTTTCGTCAAAAACTCGCAAAAAAATTTTGAAGAGACAGAAACATAGACTCTTCCGAAGATTATGAGGAACACTCGAGCTCTGTTCCATTGAATGGCGATGAATGGATTTCTCAGAAGAGACCCAACCCCATACCTATATTTAAAAAAACGAGCAAGTCGCTCGTAAACTACCAAAACACGGCAGAGTTAAATCCATTTCGTGCGAGAACAAGAAAGAACCTCATAATGCTTCTGACAATCCGCTACGTCTTCGTAGACTGCAAAGAATGCCTTATCGGTTCAAGGACTTATTTCCTCTGTAGGAAAAATGTACGGAAGAATGCGATATGATCCATTTTCCTTACACACCACACACACACACACACACACACACACACACACACACATATATATATATATATATATATATATATATTCAAGACGGATATATATATTCAGAACATATCAATTATTAATGGTTCTGTCCAGAATGTATATATCCAGGAAAACTCAGTCAGAGTTCATTAAATCATACATTTAAGCCAATACGTATTATCTCTAACAATTATACTACAGTGTATATTTGAACTCAGTGGAAACAGAGCGATTAATAACTGAGCAGTACTAAAACAAGAATTAGACGAGATATCTATAGGATATAGACAGTAGAACAAGAACAGTCTAACTCTTTAGGTTAAATAAAAGCTTAATTTCCTAATTCCCTGTAGATTACCCGTATCGACATAAATCTGATGAAGACCGGAGGACACAACGGTTGAAACGTTGTGATAACAAAAAATGACGACAATATTCCACCTATAAATGACGTAAATAAAGGTAACGTATCATCCCAGTAATTCAGACAGAAAATGAAAACAATTTTAATGTAGGAAAGGCACTGATTTCTTGACTCAGAATATTAGCACCTTTATACACATCAGTGTATAATCACTTTAACGATTAATTCATCTTGTTGCTTGTATGAATTATTCAGTAAGAATAACTGATTACTCTTCCAGTATCTTTGTTGCATTCACTTACACGCAAATATCCTTGGTAGAGGTATGAATCCGTCGTTTCTCGCTTCAGCTATAGGTTAAATAGCAGGACAGATTGGGTTATAAATCCTTGGTTGGCAACCAGTCTACCGAAGAAAGTAATCGCAACCTACTGTGGGAGAATCTTCTGCCCAGTCAGTTATTTTTCTTTCGGGACATGATCGCCCAAGCGTGTATCACGTATGACTGATCTTTGTTAGGCTTAAACAATGCTGTTTCGTGGTTGAGATTGTTGAGTTCCCTTTGGTGCATAGTAGTTACCTTTCATGAAACACAACTGAATAGTTACCTTTCATGAATAGTTACCTTTCATGAATAGTTACCTTTCAAGAATAGTTACCTTTCATGAAACACAACTGTTTCGTGGTTGAGATTGTTGAGTTCCCTTTGGTGCATAGTAGTTACCTTTCAATTCATTTAAACTAAAATGTTGAATGAATATTTTCAAGTTAGAAAGTCAAAGTCTCCATACATTGCAGCTGAACACAATTTCCGTGTTTGTTCACATCGGCAGTACGTCTGTATATTTGTAGAAGTTGTAATACTTTCGCAGTATGAATTTGAAAAATTGATTTCGAATGTTAATTATCGAGGAAGGTAGGAGAAACACATTTGGAACACTAGCGTGGCACTGTTTTTGAAGCTTATTTGTTTTATTTAGAAATGCCTTTAAACATGATGAAAAATAAAGAAGAATAAGTATTTAAAAAAGAAAATTGAAAACAAACATCTAAATAGAAAGGAAAGAAATAAAAGAAAGAAAGGAAATTAAATGAAAAGGAAAAGAAAAAAGAAAAAGTGATCAGAAAAGAAAGTTAGAGAAAACAAAAGTAAGGGAAAATGGAAAGGAAATTAAAAAAAAGGAAAGAAACAGAAAAGAAGAAAAATTGGAAGACGAAAGAAAATCAAAAGAAAAAGAAAGAAAATGAAAAAAGTATAGAAATCAAAAGTGAAAAAAGCAGTAAAAAAAGGCCCGACGAATAAAATTGAAAGTAAACGAAAAGAAAAATACAGAGAAAGTAAAAAGTAAAAGAAGAGAACAGAAAAGAAGAAAAGAAGTTAACCAGAAGTAAAGAATGTAACAGAAAACGCAAAATATTCTAAAAAGTGGAAAAAAACAAAGATTTGAAGAGTAAAAAATATGCAAGTAAATAACAAGTTAAAAAGAATGCAAGAAAGAATAATGAAGAAAAACGAACACGAAAACAAAAGAAAAACGTAGACAAGAATGACATTTAAAAAATGGCGGGTGTGTGTTGAGGTGTTTAGGTACAAACGATTCTATTTTACTGCTCGTTCGTCTTTTTTCCTATTTACATAACATTTATAAAATTTAATTATTCTTGTTTTGTTTTGTTGCTTTTCTGCTGCATTTTCTTCCACACCCCTTTACCTTGTGTTTCCTCACGTGCAAATCGTGTGAATAATCTTGTGGCTTTACCATCAAGAATGTGGGAACATGGCACTTACAGCGTTTAATTAGGCGGGAAAAGGTTGGGTACTAACCGGAAGGAAATCAGAAAGAAGCCATGTTTTTTGCTTCTATCATATGTCTTAAGTTGATAAGCGCGTTTTGTGTGTATACATCTTTTAGCTAGTATATATATTAGCATGTTTGTTCTGATATGTAAGGTCAGTAAGTATTGATACTATATGAAAAATAGTACGTTTTGTCCAACAAGTTTGTTTGTTTTCATAGGTGTGCTGGATATTTTTAATGTTAAACTGTAATGCTCGGTACGAAAACTTCGCTTATGAATGTTAAAAGACAATGGTCGTAAATATAAGTTAAAGTTCGGGACTGAAGAGATGGAAAAATCAGTGAACAGTGTTTTTTCATGAACTTTTAAACTTCTTTTTTCTGTCCTATCTCCCTTCGAGTCATGGGTGTTCATCACTTCCCACAACTCTCTATTATAACTGTAAGAAATCTTTTTCTCTTTATCATTCTTCGGATTTATTGTTCTGTACAAGTTCGTTGGGTAATTTACTTACTGTTTCTCTCTTGCCTTCAATATGTCCTGTGAGTGTTAAGTTCACTAAACTGTTTTTCCTCGTAAAATTTCAGAGAATGCTTTTCTCATGTTAAGTACAAGTGTCGTATTTGTTTCAATTTTCTTAAATATTTTCTTGTTACTCATATGTTCAGTCTATGGTATTCTCAGCCGCATTCTCTACAGCCATCGCTTTGTTGCCTCAAATGCCTTCTTCATGTGCGAGAAAATTGTCCAGCCTTTACTAGAATAATTGATATAACATAGTATTTCATCAATCTATTTTTTGTTTCTAAGGAAATCTTCATGTTTCTTAATACTTTGTTTAGAATTTGGAAGGCATCTTTCTAGGAATCTCTACTAATTTTCGATATCTTTTGTTTCCAAAATACTTGTAGAGTGAATTCCGTCATGATGCTCTTTTTCTCACATATGGTGCCCAACGGACATTACTATACCGTACATTCATCAAAATCAAAAACAAGCAACGTACATACGTAAAATAGTATAATACAATTCATATATATATATATATATATATATATATGATTGTTTGATGGCATATCAACCTCGGCGGCTCATTTATTGCCAACTAAATTTTATTTATTTATTGCTGGTAATACCCTTTTCTTTCAACGATTTATTGTTGTTTTTTTATATAAGTTTTGTGTTTAGTAAACCTTTTTTCTTTTTCGAGTATCAAGATTCATTTTTAAGTGCAGGGTCACCAAGTCCTACCTTGTCATTTAACCCATAACTGGAGGGAAGGTACGGATTAATACCTTTCCCAAGGGTACCAGTGCTTAAGTGAATGCAGGGTATTCAACTGGAATTCGAACTCGGCTCACCGATTTCTCTTTCCGAGCCGATATCCACTGCACCACAACGTACATCAGTCACTAAACGCTTACAGCACCTAGTATTCCCAAGCGGTCACCCATCTAAGTACTGACCAGGATTAACTTGTTTAACTTCGGTGATCGAGCGAGAACCGGTGTATTCAACCTGATATGGCCGTAAGCCATATCAGGTTGAATAAAGACAAATATGAATAATATTTATATATGAATAAAGAATAATATTCATATATAAATAATATTTATATATGAATAAAGAATAATATTCATATATAAATAATATTTATATATGAATAAAGAATAATATTTATATATGAATAAAGACAAAAGGTAAATATTTCTAAACCGATGCGTTTTTTAACCGAATTTATCTGATAGTCTTCAGAAAGTCTATCTGAGGATGAAACACGTCGGTTTAGAAAATAAGTTTTTCTTTCATAGATATATTTTATCAATACCTGAATTTTTACCTACATACATACATAAGTTAATACATACATGTATCGATATATATATATATATATATATATATATATATATATATATATATAGAGAGAGAGAGAGAGACAGACAGACAGAGAGACAGAGACAGAAAGACAGAGAGACAGAGAAAGACAGAGAATAAGTAAAGAACAGGTAGGAAAAATAGATATATGTGTGCGTGTGCTACTTGTTTACATGTTTGTTTTAGAATTTGATTTTTACTGTGAATTAATGTTTAATACCATGTATACAAGTTCCCTCCGTATAGCCTTGCGCCAGACTGAGTTTAAACCTTACCAGGTATATGCATAAACCAATCGATCGTTACTGATCGTTGCACTTTTCCAGTTTTCTTTTGTAACTTCTAATGTGTTCCGTATGGAATTGATAGTCATCAACCAATGTCAGTAAATGAGTAAGAATACACTTAGATGATAAATATACTTAAGTGAATTTCAACTTTTTTTTCATTAGAATTATTTATGGTCATTTATTTGATACTAACTTCGACTCGCATCTCCGACTCGCATCATAAAATGTCAGTATTATAATGCAGCTCGTTGATAGGTCATCATATATCAAATAAATAACTATAATTGTATAACTATTAATATTTATTTTGAATTTCAAATGCAGATCGATTGCCTCGAGTAATAAGAAAGATGGTCTCGAAAGAAGATATTCCATAGTTATTGTGTGATGGAAAGACAACGTCGGAATTCACGTAACGTTTGGAGAGAGTTCATAGAACAATCAAAAAAGAAGTTGAAAACATCAGTAAGATAAGGACAAAAAACTGGTTATAAGAATATTCCAGAAATAGACTTGAGAAAAATGGAAATGGTAATAAACAGGAAAAGTGGATTGGCCAGCAAGAAAATATTTGAAGAATTTGATGTTGCAAACCGGACAGTGAGAAAATATGCAGAATATTAAAAACGTTGGTTACACATAAAAGCAATCAAAATATTACGTTTCAGTAAACATCACAAAGAGGAACATGTAAATTGAACGGAAAAGTACATGAAAAATGATTTCTAAACAGAAGTCTTAGTGATAAATTTTTAATTACATTAAAAAATCCTGTGGCAGCGGTTAGTGGTTGGGTAGGTCATGCAATATAGTGAGCCAATTCAACTTAGACGACAACAGTGAGGAGTGGAATTATGATTTGTTCTAGAATTGTAGGCAGAAAATTATGGGTCCTCTCAAAGATAATGATTTCAAAATAAGAACTATTGTAAGTTTTGTGACAAGACGACATTTTTGTGTAGCATAGGCTACAACAAAGGTACTTTAGGCTGAATAGTATATTTCATGTAAGATGATGCCCCTCTGCATAATGCAAATCTGACACCATACTAAAAATGTTTTCAAATACGACAAATTAATGGAAAGGTCGCAAGCCTCTCTAGATATTAATCCATTAGAAAATGTGTAGTCAATCATGAAATGAGACTTTCATGAAACAAAAAACAATATTCAAACAAAAAAGATTTATTGGAAGGAATAAAGATTTTACAAGTAATGTTAAAACTAAAGCAGAAACATAAACAAAATCAACGCTTCAAAGAGTGATGTGGGCTATAGAATGTCAAGGAGTCAATGTTAAAGATTAGAGAATATTTAATTCGAGTTTCCATAGTCTCTTTATCTTTTAGATTTATTTAGAAATAAAACATTTATAATGGACTTATTTTGTTTGCATAAAAAAAATTGATATCACTAAAGCAAGTTATCGTCATCATTATCTTCACTGTGACCGGCTGTGGTTTTCGGGTCGATGCACAATTGAGCACATGACCAACTCTCCCCACATTGACCATTGATTTAGAAAGTTTTCCGTCAAAAGATGTCGTGTAAGTTACGATCAGTATATATAGATATATTTTTTATAAATAATGATATATCCTAGAAATCAGAAGATATATTGATAATATAAATATAAATGTATCACTAAAAGTTTACTAACGTAGTTTGGTTAATGATAATTTTATATTAAAAATAATGAATTCTATTATGTAGTATAGATAGATAGATAGATAGATAGATAGATAGATAGATAGATAGATAGATAGATAGATAGATAGAAGCTGTCTGAGATAGATAGATAGATAGATAGATAGATAGATAGATAGATAGATAGAAGCTGTCTGAGATAGATAGATAGATAGATAGATAGATAGATAGATAGAAGCTGTCTGAGATAGATAGATAGATAGATAGATAGATAGATAGATAGATAGATAGATAGATAGATAGAAGCTGTCTGAGATAGATAGATAGATAGATAGATAGATAGATAGATAGAAGCTGTCTGAGATAGATAGATAGATAGATAGATAGATAGATAGATAGAAGCTGTCTGAGATAGATAGATAGATAGATAGATAGATAGATAGATAGATAGATAGATAGATAGAAGCTGTCTGAGATAGATAGATAGATAGATAGATAGATAGATAGAAGCTGTCTGAGATAGATAGATAGATAGATAGATAGATAGAAGCTGAGATGAGATAGATAGATAGATAGATAGATAGATAGATAGATAGATAGATAGATAGAAGCTGTCTGATATAGATAGATAGATAGATAGATAGATAGATAGATAGATAGAAGCTGTCTGAGATAGATAGATAGATAGATAGATAGATAGAAGCTGTCTGAGATAGATAGATAGATAGATAGATAGATAGATAGATAGATAGATAGAAGCTGTCTGAGATAGATAGATAGATAGATAGATAGATAGATAGATAGATAGATAGATAGAGAAGCTGTCTGAGATAGATAGATAGATAGATAGATAGATAGAAGCTGTCTGAGATAGATAGATAGATAGATAGATAGATAGATAGATAGATAGATAGATAGATAGAAGCTCTCTGAGATAGATAGATAGATAGATAGATAGATAGATAGATAGATAGAAGCTGTCTGAGATAGATAGATAGATAGATAGATAGATAGATAGATAGAAGCTCTCTGAGATAGATAGATAGATAGATAGATAGATAGATAGATAGATAGATATCATAAACTGAGATGGCAGATATTCTCCGATTCGTAAACAACATGGCAAACAATTGTTGGCCAAGAAATCTTTGAACCAGTATATTTTTTCTATTTAAAAACTGAACTAATCGAAACTACTCTTTATAAATACCTTCTGTTTTCTTACAAAAATATTGACTGATATCTTCTGGTTACGTTGAAATAATAATCTATTTAATAACGAAGCTGTACTAAAATTATTTGGTTGATTTCGACACACGACGCCATATCTACTGCTTTGCACTAAGAATTGTTTCAATTTCTTGTTATAGCGCACAAAGCCATTTTTCAAAATTCTGAAACCTTGGTATTTATTGGAGAAGTGACTGGAAGGTGAAATTGTGTTAAAAGAATTAATAATCACTTGGGCAGTGACATACAATCGAGTAAAGTTGCAAAACTTATCGGTCGAAATCTTTGGCTGAAAATAATACAGATAAAGATTCTCGTAGTTTATATGTGGAGAATCTGGAAATTGAATGCTGAACAATTTCCTTACAGATGAGAAGACTTGAGACAAAAAATTGTAACTTTGTAGAAGAAGGCAGAGAATAACATGAACGGAGCATGTGAACAACAAGAAAGTTTTAATTTTTACTCATCTGTTGTTATTGCACCACAGAGGTTTCTCCTTGGGTTGAAGCCGGAATCAATGTTTTTGTGCTTTCCCGGAAATACTACGTGAAATCACAATCTCCGTGGTTCACACCGGTCTGGTTAGCTCCCATTGCTCATAGTAATCACTTTTTTCTATTAGTGTGATAATACCGATTAAAAAGATGCCTATTCGTGCCTGCACGTCATAACTGCAAAAGTGTCCTCAGAGGGGCTAATTCTTTGTTTGCTGATAGAATAAGGCTTTTAATAACTTGTTTTCTCGGAACTACTGGAAGCTTTGTAAAAGTAAGTGGTAAATAAGAGCAAGTCTTGAATAACTCTGCTCTTCACTTAATTTGGGCTATTAACATATTTTGCTGATAATGCATACTACTTTGCTCGTAAATTCTTTTAAAATTCTACTATTGGCCCATTTGGGATGATTTCGCTTGTTCTACTTAGAACGGAGTATGTTGAGTGATATACATATAACTCCTTTATTGATTTCTGCTGTCATCTCTAAAATGGATCCCCGCAAAGCATGTGGACCTGATGGAGTCTTAGCCGTACGTCGTTATGAAATGTGCCACTGAACTGTCTCCTGATCTCTCCAAACTATACAGTAAATACTTGGCTGCTCCCTACTTTCTTGCTTATTAGAAATTGTATTCTGCAGTTCAAGTTTTTAATAACTCTGGTAAAACATCTGATCCTTCTAAGTATGGCTTATTTGCCTCCTAGAGGCACCAATAAACTCTGAATTAGTTAATCACCTTACATCGCAGTTTTGTTTCAAGCAAGCGATACAGCCCCTTTTCCTACCATACAGGCACATATATAACCATGTATAAGACAACTACATGTGTGGTTCGACCTCTGTATGTTGTGAAAAAACAATTGTTTTGATATCAGTCAGTTAAGTGCCATACGTGATACATGCTTGGGCGATCATGTCTCGAAAGATTGGGCAGAATATTTTCCCGCAGTAGAGTGCCATTACTTTCTGAGGTTTTTAACCAAGCTTATAGAACACAATCAATCCTGTTATTTAACTCCTAGCTAGAGGTAAGAGATGGATTATTACCTTTCCCAGGGGTGTTTGCGCGCAAGTGAATGCAACTAGTTTGACAGAAACTCGAACTCGGCTATCCCATTTCCCGTTCCGAGTCGATATCCACTGCACCACAACGCACATCCACAAAAAATGTTCAAATACGACGTGTCATATATCTCGTGTATAATCCGACCGCAGATTTTGAGTAATACCAGCAGGCCTAACGTACAAAGTTACTCCAAATTATTGAGAAAATAACTCTAACCGTAAAATATCTTATACGCAGAT
Source organism: Ascarosepion bandense (assembly GCA_037127315.1). Lineage (NCBI taxonomy): Eukaryota > Metazoa > Mollusca > Cephalopoda > Sepiida > Sepiidae > Ascarosepion > Ascarosepion bandense. The sequence continues at coordinate 6,516,648 of JBBBDQ010000192.1, forward strand.
TTAGATACCGTACTTTTCTTTTTGTTCGTTCCCGACTACGGCAGCTCCTTTATCCTAGGTCTGCCTTCTACGCAATCGCGGTTTCTTCCTTTTTCGTCTCTACATGAAGGGCAAAAGTGTACGTCACTTAAATCAACAAATACCTTATATACATGAAATATTATTATAGTTTTCCTATCTCAAAATTGCATTCACCTGACAAGATTTTCGTCAGGATTGCCCGTACATAATGTAGAGTGTTCAACGAGACAATTGATTGATTGATTGATTGATTCGTTTTCTACGTCTTATCAACTCTTAGCAGTTTATTTAAAGCCAGAAAATATTTTTTGATTGTAAGAATATTTTTCGGTAATAATGTTATAATCTTACTAATTAATCCATAGCCGAGACGAGAAGAGATGGATTCATATCTTTCCCAAGAGTAGTTGCGAGTTGTAAATAAAATAAACACAACGGAATTGGACCTCGGTTCTTCCAACACGTATCAACACCGAGCCATTACCCATTACTCCACCCGCACATCCAAGTTTACAGAATATGGTATTCTCAAGCGGTCATACATTTAAATAGTAACCAGGATTGACGTTGCTTAACTTCGGTGACTGTAAGCCTCTACCAGTCGAAGTACATATTCGGGTTATCCAAGTCATTCTAAGTAAAGGCTAAGCAAAAGGTACCGCGAGTATGTAGGCTTGATGCATGAATTTTAACAACGCCAGAAAATTCCTCTGTGTATGATGTAACTGGTCACTAAAATGCATGATTTTTAGCCTATGCCAGAAAGTTACCTGTGAATAGTACAATCCTCTATTTTTTGCATAAAAACTGGTCATAAAAACTTGAGTGTATG